>JAVXUO010002170.1:0-25000 GCA_033065855.1 Escallonia rubra | reverse complement strand
CAAACTCCACACAGAAAACCCACCACACAGATTTGACATGGGAATGAGCTACCCATTTGAAGAGCCTTCTGTGAAACAACTCTCTCAAGAGACTTCTGACTGTTCAAAGGCTCCATATCCTTTCCACAAACGTTCATAATTCAACTAGATTTAACCTCAAAGCACATGCAAATCTCAGTAACTTCCAAAATAGTAACTTCCCAAATGTTTCACCTTAATTGCAAATTTGAGACAGTAATTAGTAGCTGTTAACAATTAGGCATTCATATCACCTTAATTGCAAATCTTAGACTTTAACAACACATGTTAATTAGGAAAGAATTAGTAGATATTAATTAGTAAAGCTTAATTACAGCAGAAATTAGTATGGAAATCTCACATGTTAATTGCAAATCTCAGTAACTTCCAAAATAGTAACTTCCCAAATGTTAATTATCACCTTAGCAGCAAATCCTAGACTGTAAAAACACATGTTAATTATCACCTTAATTGCAAAAGTTAAATAAACATAAACAGTTAATTAGGAATATGTTTTAATATGTTTTATTTGAATTTGCAGAAATGGTTGTGTTTGACACAATTAGTTTGAAAATTCACTATGGAGGTTACTTCACTGGGGGTCCTAATGTGGAGTGGAAGGGTGGTGTTGTAGATGTTTTAGATGGCATAGATGTAGACCTTATGTCTTATTGGGAGCTGATAGGCATTATAAGTGACTTGGGCTTACCTAGTTCTAGTTTGATGTATTACCAAGTACCTGGGCTTGATTTTAGGTCTGGTTTAAGGCTGATAACTGATGATTGTGGTGTGATGTCAATGCTTGAATGTCATCGAAGTGTTGTTTTGCTGGGTGGAGTGGAAGATTAGAGTTCGAGGTAGAGTGCTATGATAGAACAATGTTGGTGGACTTGAGAGCAATGACTTGTAGTTGTGGGATATGGCAGTTAACAGGAGTGCCATGCAAGCATGCTGTGGCTTCAATCTACCTAAACAGGGAGAAACCAGAGTCATATATTCACCCTTTCTACAGCAAGGAAACCTACCTACAGGCTTATGCTAGCATGATTCACCCAGTACCTAGTGAGAGGTATTGGGTGAAGACTGGTCTTCATCTACTTGCCCCACCACATTTTAGGAAACCAGCTGGTAGACCAAAGAAGTTGAGAAGAAGGAGTGGTGATGAGCCAAGAAGTGAGAATAACATTTCAAGGAAGGGCAGGGTCATGACATGTGCCAAGTGCTTGGAGGTTGGCCATAATATGAGAAGTTGCAAAGGACCATTTCACCCCAACTCTAGATTGTCAAGAAAGCAAGGTGGTCAGGTATATTTTTTGTTATCTTTAGTTTTATTTTTTTGTAATTTTAGTTTGTTAAGATATTTTAATTTTTAGTGGTCTATGTTAACACCCTTATTTTGCCAATATAGAGTTCTGGTGGCAATACAAGGGAGGCAGGAATAGGTAGTGAAACACAGTCAACTTTTGAAAGCGTAAGCATCAAAGCAATAATGATTTTTAACTTATTATATAGGGTTAAACAGGGTAAGAACTCACAGCATTACTGTTTATAACTAGGTATCTAATGCCAAAGCCAATGCTAGTGCCACTGATACTACACATGCAAGGGCAAGTGCTAGTGCAAGGGCAAGTGCAAGTGCAAGTGCAAGTGCAAGTGCAAGTGCAAGTGCAACAAGTGCAAGTGCAAAGGCAAGTGCAAGTGCAAGTGCAAGTGCAAGTGCAAGTGCAAGTGCAAGTGCAAAGGCAAGTGCAGGTGTAGGTGACAGGCATAGTCCACTGAGAAATGAAAAGGGTGTTATCAAGAAGAATAGAGGACAACTGATGGGAAGATTTGCACCAAAAATGGTTGGCACTCCAAGCCATATGGCACCTCATGATGCTGCTAGTGGACCACCAATAGTCGAACATGCTGCTGCTACACCACCTCTAGTTGATGCTGCAATAGGGGCTAGATTTGCTTCAGCCGCAGCTGTGTCCAAAAATCTGCCACCTTGTTGGGCCCAGGGAACTTGTAATGTTGATGCTAATGTTGATTCAACACATGATGTCACTCTTAGCAGGTTACAATATACCTTCACTTAGTAAATTGCTTTAACATTTCACTTTGACTAACTATTTATGTAACAGGTTACAATCTGTTGAGACATCAAGAGGACAAGTTTTACTTGAAGCTGCTTTGAGAAGGCAACAAAGGATGGAGGCTGCTGATAAAAAGAGACAGAGGGACTCAATTGCAAAGCAAACAACTGTTGGAGGGAAGAAGGGTCATGATGGCAAGAAGTAGTAGGATGATGAATATGGCATGTACTTTACTTTAGATATTTTTATGGTTTACTTGTTGGAACTGTTGGAAACTTGTTAGATTTAGAAAATGTTGTTGGAAACTTTGGCTACTTTTTAATTTAGATTTTGATATGGTTTATTGTTAGATGTTTGTATAGATTTCTGATGACTTTGGTATGGATGTACTTGTTGGAAATTGCATTTGGTTGGTGGTTTTTATGGTGATGTTTCAAATTGGAGCTTTCAGTGTGCATTTGGTTGGTATTAGTAGTTAGTTTTTCACATGTTTTTTTATGTGGATTAGCACTTAAAACAGGTTCACAAACAATTTTGTACACAGTTACAGGGGATATATTTGCATTACACAACACATTTGCATTACATAGGATAGATTTACATTACACATTTGCATTACAGCTGTTATATTTGCGTTACACAGCACATTAGCAGCACATTGCGTTACACAGCACATTAACAGAAAATAGCAGTTTTGCAAAGTTTTACAAATAGATTTAACTAGATCTTCTTAGCAAAGAGTAGAAAGATTAGGATAACAACAGCTCCAATTAAGGCTTTCTTGTAAAGAATTAGCAATTTACGAGATGTAGCCAATTCCTCTTCAAGTTGTTTGATGTTGGCTAACATATTGCCAAGAACTTCACTTCCTTTTCTGGACATTGGAGGATCAATCCAATCAAAATATCCACAATTTCCTTGGATCTAGAACATCAAAAACTTGAAAAATTAGGAAAATCAATTATATTTTTAAAAATTAAAGAAATCATAATTATACTACATACCCCATACATAGCACACCCAAAAAACCTTCTTCCAAAGTTTTGAACAGTGAATGAGGTTTTCACCGGAGCTACAATACCACAGTAGCAAAGCCGCATGTTGACTCCTCGCTCTTGCATGACACTGTTATCCATTATGGCATGGAGATGTGGGTAGAGAACCAAAATGTAGTTGGGATGTTGGTAGAGGAAGAAAGGAGGCTGCTGGAAGGTTTGGTAGTGGAAGAAATGAGAGTAATGGATGAAATTTGTGTTATAAAGAGAGTATAAGGGCATTTTGGTCTTAAAAAAATACCTTTAGGGCGCCAATGCTTTCCCTCCAAAAAACGCAGTTAATTTGGATGATTTCCGTCAACTGTGCCCAATTTCTTAAACTGTAGGGGGGTTTAGTGCTTAAGTTTGAAGTAGAGGGGGGCAAAACGCACAACGCGTAAAGTAGAGGGGGTCATTCCCTATTTTCCCCATATATATATCTATATATATATATAGATATATGTACATATATATATCTACACATGTACATATATATATCTACATATAGATATATGTACATATATATATATATATATATATATATATCTACATATACATATATATGTACATATATATATATATATATACACACACACACACACATATATATATATATACACACACACACACACACACACATATATATATATATATACACACACACACACACACACACACACACACACACACACACACACACACACACACATATATATATATATATATATATATATGGGGGCCGATCCCCATCGACCGGTGGGAAAATAACAATTTTCCCACCGAATCGCAGGTAAGAGCAGCGATTGGGAAGCAGAAGCAAAAAGGACGAAAAAAGGACGAAAAAGGACGAAAAGGGACCAAAATGGCACGAGAAATTCACCAAAATATCACGAGAAAATGAAATTCTCGCGAGAAAATGGGCATTAATGCCCAATCGCAACTCTTTCATGCGATTGGCATTAATGCCCAATCGCAACTCCTACATGCGATTGGCATTATTGCCTTCGTGACCCCCACCCCCCTTGCCCCCCACCCCCTTGCCCCCCACCCCGTGGCCCCCACTATCCTTTTTCTTTCTCTCTTCTTTCCTTTTTTTTTCTTTTTTTCTTCTTTCCTTTTTTCTTTATTGTCTTTTCACCCCATAGCCCATTTTTATGAGCATATTCAAAAAATTAGACTCGTTAATCTCAGGGTTTTCCAATGAAATGTATTTCGGCGAAAAACGAGACACGTTATTTTTTGGGTTTTCCTATGAAGGGCCTATTCGGGCACACTTTAGGGGCCAATTCATAACGTTCGAAAAATCTTGTAATTTTTTTTGTCACTTTTTTTTCGCTCATTGCACATGAGACACGCTAGTTAGCCCATTCTTATGTATTTCGGCGAAAAACGAGACACGTTATTTTTTGGATTTTCCTATGAAGGCCCTATTCGGGCACACTTTAGGGGCCAATTCATAACGTTCGAAAAATCTTGTAATTTTTTTGTCACTTTTTTTTCGCTCATTGCACATGAGGCACGCTAGTTAGCCAATTTCTATGAATTTCGGCGAAAAATGAGACAGGGTCTTTGTTTTGCACTTTGGCAAAATCACGCTCTAGCTATTTTTTATAAATTCGTGAAAAAACTGTCTAATTAAGTTTGCACCCCTAGCGACAATTACGCCCCCGAACCAGCTTCAAAACAACATTTCAGGTGGTTTACTTACATTTTTGGACTAAAAAGTCGTTTGAAAAACTTGGCGCGGGAAAATTACCAAAACACCCCTCGCGGGGTGGCAAATTACCAAAATGCCCCTGGCATCAGGAAAAATCTCAAAAGTGCCTCAAAATGCTATTTTACGCTTCTTGAGTTCATCCTTGATCTAAAAAGTATTTTACGGATCTTTCGCGCAAAAATTGCGAACCGGTGTCCGGATCGAGCGCTTAAAAGGTCGTTCGGCCAAAAAAATAGCTAATGGCTTCGGAATGGCGCGAATTCCTGGGGAATGGAACTTCCCAACATCCTAGGGTTCTCATAAAAGTTTCGCGCGAAATCGCGCTAGCTTGGTATTTTTAATTAGACAGCGAAGTTACAAGGTTCCCCGTATCTGTTAGCCCCTTTACAGTCTTTGAAAAAATCTGAAATTTTTACCTGATACAGATCTTTTGAAAATACCTAGGATCTCTTTTTTCACTTTGGCAAAATCATGCTCTAGCTATTTTTTATAATTCGTGAAAAAACTGTCATTTTAACGCCCTAAAAAATCGCTATTGTGGAATCTTTCGAGTGTAATACCCCGATTTGTAAAAACGTAATTTTGACGCCCTAAACACGAATATTATACTGTGGTAAGAACAATTTATGCGTAACACAATTTAAACAATCAATTGGTAAGAACAAATTGAAAAATACTTACTTGTTTTAACTTGATATATTTATGCAAAAAATCCACCGATCTTCTAGCGTAAATTTTTTTTGTTTGTATGTAGGTGAGATAGGGAGAATGAGGAGAGTGGAAGAAATGATTCGGGGAGGAGGGATTTCATAGAGATAAAAGTGAGAGAGGAAGAGAAGAAAGAAGACAAGTCCGTGAGTGAAGGGGGAGGGGGGAATGACACGTGGGGGTGGCGGGTATGGTGGTAATGACACGTGGGGGAAGGGGGTATTACGAGCAATACGTCTGAAGAATCCGATTGAAGAAGCAACGGGTCAAAAAAAATTGCAAAAGTGTGCGTTGTGTAATAAGATGACTGATCATGACAAGAGAAATCATTATAAAGTGCTAGGTATCGAACCTGGCGTTATGGTCGAGGAGGACGATGATGAGGAAGAGTGTTAGGATTAATGTTTCAGTTGTATAAATTAAACTTTTATAATGTATATATTTGTGATTTGGTTTGTGAAATCTTTAATTTGTGATTTGGTTTGTGAATTATTGATATTTTTGGAAGGGCCTATTCGGACACACTTTAGCGCCCAATTCTTAGCTTGCGCAAAAAGTTGTAATTTTTTTTTCACTTTTTTTTCCCTCATAGCACCTCAGGCACGCAAGTTAGCCCAATTCTATGAATTTCGGCGAAAAACGAGACAAATTATTTTTTGGGTTTTCCTACGACGCCCCTATTCGCGCACACTTTAAGGCCCAATTCTTAGCATTCGAAAAAAGTTGCAATTTTTTTTGTCACTTTTTTTTCGCTCATTGCACCTCAGGCACGCTAGTTAGCCCACTCTAGGCAATCTATTTTTTTCACGTTTTTTTTTTGCTCATTACATATTAGGCACGCTAGTTAGCCCATTATCCAAAGTCATTTTAAAGTAATAATAAGGCTAATTCAATTTGAAATCTTAATATCCAAAATCCAACAATACTAATAATAATCCATACGAACGTCAACTACATCTCAAGGGAATGGTAAGGAAGGCGTCTAGCTACACCCTTTTTCAGCTCCCAGGCTATCCGATATCTAAACGTCAATGCATCCCTTCGAGACCACGACGTATATTCGAGCACATCCGAGCGAGCTATGTAGTCCATGTACTTGATGACGTAAATCCCGCAATCATGACTGTTATATTGCTTTGGTCGGTTTTGAATCATCACGACCGTCCAAGGCTCTATCATTGTTGAGCTCGTGATGGCTTCCCCCGTAACATGTCGGCACGCTAGTGGAATGATAGTAGTCTGCATCCAACAGTAAAAAAAGTTATCAAGCCTACTTAACAAGAAGAATAGACTATGAGTGAAGCTCTATAAATATAAACTAACCACCGCATTGATGTACGTGGAGTACATCTCCGCCAGTTGCCCACCAGGTCCATCTTCCATTAGGCTACCGTATATGTGGACCGTTTTGTTCGCTGGATGGAGAACTAATAGGAAGAAGTGGCACCCATGAAGACACGGTATCATGATTAGGTTAGCCTCAGATGCGTGACATTGATCGTCCGAGTTCAATAAGGCAAGAGCGTGATTTTGCCAAAGTGCAAAACAAAGACCCTGTCTCATTTTTCGCCGAAATTCATAGAAATGGGCTAACTAGCGTGCCTCATGTGCAATGAGCGAAAAAAAAGTGACAAAAAAAATTACAAGATTTTTTGAACGTTATGAATTGGCCCCTAAAGTGTGCCCAAATAGGGCATTCATAGGAAAACCTAAAAAATAACGTGTCTCGTTTTTCGCCGAAATACATAAGAATGGGCTAACTAGCGTGCCTCATGTGCAATGAGCGAAAAAAAAGTGACAAAAAAAATTACAAGATTTTTCGAACGTTATGAATTGGCCCCTAAAGTGTGCCCGAATAGGGCCTTCATAGGAAAACCCAAAAAATAACGTGTCTCGTTTTTCGCCGAAATACATAAGAATGGGCTAACTAGCGTGCCTCATGTGCAATGAGCGAAAAAAAAGTGACAAAAAAAATTACAAGATTTTTCGAACGTTATGAATTGGCCCCTAAAGTGTGCCCGAATAGGCCCTTCATAGGAAAACCCAAAAAATAACGTGTCTCGTTTTTTGTCGAAATACATTTCATTGGAAAACCCTAAGATTAACGAGTCTAATTTTTTGAATATGCTCATAAAAATGGGCTATGGGGTGAAAAGACAATAAAGAAAAAAGGAAAGAAGAAAGAAAGAAAAAAAAAGGGAAAGAAGAAAGAAAGAAAAAAAAAAGGAAAGAAGAGAGAAAGAAAAAGGAAAGTGGGGGCCACGGGGTGGGGGGCAGAAGGCAATAATGCCAATCGCATGTAGGAGTTGCGATTGGGCATTAATGCCCATTTTCTCGCGAGAATTTCATTTTCTCGTGATATTTTGGTGAATTTCTCGTGCCATTTTGGTCCCTTTTTGTCCTTTTTCGTCCTTTTTGCGTTTGCTTCCCAATCGCTGCTCTTACCTGCGATTCGACCGGTCGATGGGGATCGGCCCCCTATATATATATAGGGGAAAGCGAATATGTTGCTAGCCTTAGGTAAGTTGCCTAAGGCTAGCGACTAAACTACGTCCTTTTGATTAATAAATTTGTTCGTCTTCTTCTTTTACTCCCCGGTCAACTGATTCGTCCAGACCCACCTAAGCCAGCCCCTCCTTCATGTAATGCATTCATCTTCAACCCCATCTTTTGTTACCATCCATAACCACCATCAAATCTTTTGTCCAAGAAATACATAGATGGTAGAACGGACAACCTCTAACAAAAGATTAAAGCGAGAAAATCAGATCTGAAAAAATTATCATGAAATCTTCTTAATTGGTTTCAAAGAATCTATAAAGATGATGATCATAAAAAGCCACTATTGTAGACAACGACAGCAACAACGGCTTCGGAATTAGCAGCGGTAAGGAAGTTTTTTCGATTGATCAGTAGAAGAAACTTGATCTTGGTGGTTATCAATCGTGGTCGTCGATCTTGAGTGGAGGAGTATTGTCGTGGTTTTGCTGTTGATTTGCAGCGGCTGTGGGTGGTCTATCGCCGACAAATGAAGATGGCGACTAGGAGGTGGTTGTGGATATTTCTGTGATGTGGCAACAGTGATGGGTTCCGGTATTGTAGTAGTTATTTCTTGATGGTGGGGGTGGTGGCTCGCCGGCTATGAAGGCCGAAAGGAGATGGAGATTACAACAATGACTGAGGATGGTCGGCGGCGGAGCATAGAGAATTGGTGAATCTGATGCCCCGAGGGAGAACGGATCGGCAATGGTGGGTCTATATATAGTGGTGGTTATTTGTGATGATGGGGGTGTTGGGTCGTCGGTGCAGAGGCTGGCAGGCTATGGTGGGCGGCAATGGGGCTATGTGGGCAAATATGATAATAAGAGAGAGAGAGAGAGAGAGAGAGAGAGAGAGAGAGAGAGTTACACGGAGAGAGAAAGAACAACAAAAAGAAAAGTAGTAAAATGTGCAAAACAAAACCAAACAAAACGACGTAGTTTTAATCGTTAGCCTTAGGCAAGTTGCCTAAGGCTAGCAACATATTCGCTTTCTCCATATATATATGTATGTATATAGGGGAAAGCGAATATAAGGCTAGCCTCACGTAATTTGCGTGAGGCTAGCGACAAAAACTACGTAGTTTCATTAAAGGTCAGATGTCGGTCATTTTTTTTCCTGTCTCTCTCCCCCCTCCCCCTCCCCCGCCCCCTGTCTCTCTGTCGCAGGCCCTAGCACCACCGCCCAACCCTTCTTCACCGGCCACCATTAGCATCGACTCATTAGCGAACTTCTTAGTGGCTTCGGATACATCAAGCACTCCACCTATTCACAACAGCACGTCATCAACTTAATCGATCAGAACACAAACAGGGATTGCGATGCTTGGTTCTGTGAAATGGCCGGCGACAGTGCTGGATTTCTATAAAGAGGCGATGGATTGTGATGATGGGCGTGGGGATCGTGGGAAGAAGAAGCCCGTTCCAGCGGTGGTGGCTGCGGTGGCTTGTGACGGTGTTTCTGTGGTGTTGGCGATGTACTCTTGTGGCGCAGGATGAGTCGGTGGGCGTGATGGTGGCCGGGATTGGTGATGGTCGCCGGCACAGGAAGGTTAGGCGGTGGTCTTTCTTGTAATGTCGCGGCAGCAGATGGGTCTCGGTGGGCGTGATGGTGGCCAGGATTGGTGGCCGGTGAAGAAAGGTTGGGGCGGTGGTGCTAGGGCCTGCTACAGAGAGACATGGAGGAGAAAAGGTGGGCTGGGGGGGTGCGCTGGGGGGGGGGGGGGGAGAAGAGAGAGACAAAAAAAAATGACTGACATCTGACCTCTCATTTTTTAATGAAACTACGTAGTTTTTGCCGCTAGCCTCACGCAGGTTGCGTGAGGCTAGCCTTATATTCGCTTTCCCCATGTATATAAATATGTGTGTATATATATATGTACATGTATATATGTATGTATATGTATATGTACATGTATATATGTATGTATATGTATATGTACATGTATATATGTATGTATATGTATATGTACATGTATATATGTATGTATATGTATATGTATATATATATATATATATATATATATATGTATATATATATATATATATATATGGGAGCTGATCCGTTGAGAGCGTGGGCAAAATAGGAGAAGTTGCAAGCGCGATCTGACCGTCCATCCCGAAAGATGGACGGCCCAGATCGCGCCTTTTTCGAAAGCTGTCAGTCGTCCGCCATACAGTATGGCGGACGGTTTTTTTTTACCTTATTGCCCCTCCGCGCCTGTCCGCTACACTGTATGGCGGACGACATTAAAGTCCTGATGGGAGACAGCCAAAAGACGTCCGCGATACTGTGTAGCGGACGTCCCCCAGGCCTTTTTGCCCATCCACACCGTACGCTATACTGTATCCCGGACGAAATTGATGTCCTGACACAAGACAGCAAAAAAGGTATCCGCTATACAGTGTATCGGACCTTGCCTAGGCTGACACCTGTCAGTCGGACCTTGCCTAGGCTGACACCTGTCAGCTCCTGTCAGGACCTTATTTCAGGGATGTCGGGAATAATTTCTGCTATACAGTATCGCGGACAGGCTTTTCCCGTATAACCCCAAAGTTCCCTGATTCTCAGCTCTTTCGGCAAAATTTTCTTCTCCTTCGGATTCACTTGCTTCCATTTTCGGCTCCCCTCAAGGTTCGAGTAAAACTTGCTTCAATCTTCTTCAGTCAAGCAAGGTAAGTTTCTGATCTCAAATATTTTCTGGGTGGATTGACTGATAAAGTATATTTTTTAGAAATTAATTTGTTAACTTTAAAGAAGTTTATTGTAGTTAATTTTGATTTTTTTGAGGGGCGCTAACTTCGGCACATCTATCCTATTTAAATTCGAATTTTTTGAGATACGTTTGTTGTATTTTGGCATGATGAATTTGTATATTTATCTTAGTAATTTTAATTTGTTATGTTCAATAAATCTATAATTAGCAAAATGGGAGACTTTTGAGATTATGTATATGGTATATTGGTCATCTTAAATTTGTGTATTCGTCAAGATAATTTTTAGGTAATATTGATCGTTGAAAATGTCATTTGATTGTTAAGCGTAGTCTATATTTCTACATATAGGGAGCTGTTTCACAATGTCTGATTTCGTGTCGAGCTCCAACACCCCCGTAGATGCTAGTGATCCGTATCTAGGACGAACCTTTCAAACATTGGAGGAAGCTGGAGAATGTTTCCGAGCGTATTCGTTGAGGGTTGGATTTGGCATTAGAATAAAGACTTCAAGAATGAGCAACGTAACGAGAAAGATATGCTCTCGCTTATACGAGTGCCATAGGGGCAGAAACCCAGTGCAAAATGAGACAGCGTAGGCAACGATGACAGTGATGACGAAATAGGATATTCGCGCAGAAGACGGGACTTCTTTGCGCGAACGAATTGCCAGGTCAAGATGTTCGTAAGCTATAAAGCCAAGCAAGATCATTGGCTTATTAGCAGCCTGGAACTGGCACACAATCACCCGTTAGTAACCCCTTCTAAGGTGAGTCAGATGCATCAACACAAAAAGATGGGTAAGGTCGCGAGGAGCCTCATTCACACAATGAGCGATGCGCGGCTAGGACCTACCGACATGATTAATGTTCTTGCTGAACAGGCCGGGGGAATTCAAAATTTAAACTTTAACACGACAGACGTTCGTAACGCGGTCCGAACCCATAGACGAGCCGCGTATGATCTCAATGATGCTCAAGCCACAATGAGCCTATTGAAGCGGATGCAGATGGAGGACCCGCAGTTTACCTTCGATTATAAACTTGACGACGAGCATCGAGTTAGCACAATTTTTTGGGTCGACGGTCGTTCGAGGCTTGCTTATAAGCATTTTGGGGATGTCGTGACTTTCGACACCACATACCATACCAACAAGTACTCGATGTCGTTTGCCCCTTTCACGGGGGTCAATCATCATTATCACTCCATCCTGTTCGGGTTTGCCTTGTTAAGGGACGAGAGCGAGAGTTCTTTTGAATGGTTGTTTAGTGTGTGGCTGGAAGCTATGAACTTCAAAGCACCCAATGTTATCATCACCGATCAAGATTTGGCAATGAAGAAGGCTATTGCCACCGTCTTCCCAGGTACTCGACACAACTTGTGCACTTGGCACATAAGCAACAAATACCCCGAACGTTTGCATCACGTGTACGCAAAGTTTCCAGACTTTAAACAGGATTTTGACACGTGCGTTAGCAAGTCGTTAACGATTGAGGAATTTGAGGAGAGGTGGGAAAAGCTTGTTGAAGATTACTCATTGCAAGACAACGGGTGGCTCCAGCACTTGTACGAGCTCAAAGAGCAATGGATTGGCGTTTACACGAGGATGCATTTTTCTGCGGGCATGAAAACGACGGGCAGGAGTGAATCTATGAATGCCACGTTCGATAGTTACGTGGGTACAACTACCAATTTGAAGAGTTTCGTCACATCCGCACAGAAAGCGGTTGCATCGTTGTTCGTGAAAGAAAGGGCTGCAGACTTTGCAACCACGTACAAACAGAGGAGAAGGTTGCTTGAGACCCCGCTGGAGCTGAACGGTGCCAAAGTCTATACGAAGGAGATCTTCTTGCTATACCAAGTAGAGCTGCAGAAATCGGGACGGTACTGTATAAACAAGGTGGCAGAAAAGTCTACGCGTGAGTACAAGGTTTATTCGCTCGTGAATGACCTCGTTCCTGAGAAGCTGCGCAGAATGTATACGGTGAGCCACGACACATTGACGGACTCGGTGACATGTGTTTGCAAGAAGTTTGAGTTCCATGGCATCGTGTGTAGACACATTCTGCGATTTTTCACCCAGAAGAATATCAGGACAATCCCCAATAAATACGTCTTGCCACGGTGGACGAAAGGTGCTAACAGGTTGCACGGTACCATTGCCTTTCCGGAGCACCTGTATACAGACTTTGAAGAATCGGAGACGTTGCGGTATAATCATCTGGTGACGAGTTTCACCCGTTTGTCCGTAAAGGCTGCTGCTTCAATGGTCGGTTATAAACATCTCCTCGAGGTAGCTCAGTAGCAAGAGCCCATCGTCGACCAGTTGGAAGAAGCTTCAGTCACCAATGCGATTGACACCGAGCCTACGACGGGGGTATTAGAAGATGACGAGCCGGGGGAGGAAGACGGCAATGATATTCGGTCGTTGGATCCAATTATATCGCAAACGAAAGGTCGCAAGAGATCTACGCGGATGAAAAACTCTATTGAAACGGCAACTCAACCTAAAAAGCTGCGAAGCTGTGCATTGTGCAACAAAATGACCGACCACGACAAGTGGAACCATTACAAGGCACTGGGGATAAGTTCAGGGGGTTTGCAAGATGGGGAAGAAGGTGACGCCGAAGATGAGGACGAACAAGCTGCAGTGGACCTTTAATTTTTTGTATAAGTTTGACATTTGTAATAATTTTCGGAGGGATAATTTTTCGACCGAATACTGAAATTTTTAAAAAATGGACCTATGAGAGGCCATCGAATCAATCTAAAGTCTTTCTTAATTTTTTTTTTGTAAGCCCCGTCCGTTATACAATGTAGCGGACGTATTCGATGCAGTGCCCTTTCAAGCTCCATGTGCGTAATTCGAGGCATGTTGATTGCCTTTTGTCGAGGTATGGGTATATTCATGTGCCGTGAATCAGCTACTAAGACCTCATATTCATTCATCCGATAAGACCATTCTGCACGTAATGTATTAACATAGCTTGATGAGTAACGCAAACTTGGACGCAAAGAATAGTGAAATTCATCTTCGCCCGCCCAGTAACGACCCATTACTTCAAAAATATCTCGTGGAGTATATGACATTCTCAGAGTTGTTATGAAATTGGGAGTATATCACTCTATGCCCTTTGCCCTACGTGCAATGCATGTACTTATATATACTTTGAAACGGGACCACTTTATGAGATGCTACAGGTTCAACCTTATGAGATGTGACAAGCCTCTGCAATAGACTAGAGACTTGTCTATTGCAGAAGAGACTTGTCTTGTCACCAAAGACTTGTCAACTTTATGACACGGGCATGCTATTGTCTCCAACTATTGTCATCTTCAATGTCCAGAGACTTGTCTTGTCACCAAAGATGGGCAGGCTATTGTGTAGCTATCATGCCCTTTATTGTGTATGTGTGTGTGGGCTTATTTATATATGTTAGCCATGCTCATCGCTTTAGAACCGCCTAAGTTAAATGGCAGGAGTTCCTGGGAGTTCTAGTATGCGGGGACGTGAGACTGTGTGGTTGTTGTGTGAAAGGAACGACAACTACAAAGAAATGAAGTACACGGATCCCAGAGAGTATTATTGCGGTTTACGGAGAGAATGGGCATATCAAGTTAAGGAATCAGAAGCGCTACACCAAGATCTCACCACACTGAGAGCACCTGTGCCGCAACGTTGTTCACTTACTATGTCGCGGCGTAATGTTAAGCAGTGTAAGAAAGTTGTGCGCCAAATTCGTATGGAGAATAACCGGATGTTGCTGCGTATAAAATGATTTTATATGCTTCAACTTGCGGAAGAAATAGCCGAGGTTAGTGGGAGGCAGCTCAAATCAAACGAGAGAAACAATATTTTAACCAATGATCAGTACTTATCTGATGAGTATATGTCAAATGAAGAGTGATATATATATTTCTTCCTACAACATGTTAGGATTTCATTTCCAACCGGCACTTATCCACATGTCATTCTAATTAGCGAATCCCGTCTTTTGAAGCATGTAAAATGTTGGGAATTTATGTTTCAAACTACATCCATCATACTATAATGGGGTAACTAGCATGCCTAAGGTGCAATGAGCAAAAAAAAAAGTGACATAAAAAATTACAACATTTTTCGCAAGCTATGAATTTGGCGCTAAAGTGTGCGCGAATAGGCCCTTCATAGGAAAACCAAAAAAATAATTTGTCTCGTTTTTCACCGAAATTCATAGAAATGGGCTATATAGCGTGCCTAAGGTGCAATGAGCAAGAAAAAAAAGTGACATAAAAAATTACAACATTTTTCGCAAGCTATGAATTTGGGGCTAAAGTGTGCGCGAATAAGCCCTTCATAGGAAAACCAAAAAAATAATTTGTCTCGTTTTTCGCCGAAATTCATAGAAATGGGCTATATAGCGTGCCTAAGGTGCAATGAGCAAAAAAAAAGTGACCAAAAAAATTACAACATTTTTCGCAAGCTATGAATTTGGCGCTAAAGTGTGCGCGAATAGGCCCTTCATGGGAAAACCAAAAAAATATTTTGTCTCGTTTTTTGCCGAAATTCATAGAAATGGGCTATATAGCGTGCCTAAGGTGCAATGAGCAAAAAAAAAGTGACCAAAAAAATTATAACATTTTTCGCAAGCTATGAATTTGGCGCTAAAGTGCGCGCGAATAGTTTTTTTGCCAAGCAGAAGGAAGACTCCCCAACACTAAGTTTTTTTTTTGGCCCTATCTACGTCCGCTATACTATATAGCGGACAGCCAAGCAGAAGGAAGACTCCCCAACACTTAGTTTTTTTTTCGGCCCTATCTACGTCCGCTATACTATATAGCGGACAGCCAAGCAGAAGGAAGACTCCCCAACACTTAGTTTTTTTTCTTCCCTATCTACGTCCGCTATACGATATAGCGGACAGCCAAGCAGAAGGAAGACTCCCCAACACTTAGTTTTTTTTTCGCCCTATCTATGTTATAGCGGACAGTCCAACATAAACAATCTCACTTGGTTTTTACACTTTGTTTCCCCCTGGTGAAAGCAAATCACACAGAACAAATAAAACACTCAGCTCAACAACACAACGACATCAGTGAATCAAATCAATCGCATTCAACAACGATCACATCTCAGTCAACACAGATGAAATCACCAATCGCATTCAACGATAAGATTCAAGAAGTTTAAGGACAATTAAAAAAGTGAATATAATGTTATTATACGCAAACATTGTCAATTACACGGATTTACAATAAATCTAATAGCTCTAGGCCGGCCATTGATAATTTGCCAAGCCATCCTATACCTAAAGCAGTCTATGCATTCTTGGCTCCAGACGGTCTTCTTGAGGCTCTCCGACCGACAGATGTAATCCATGTACATGCAGACGAAGACGCCGCAGTCCGAGGAATTAAGTTGCCTGGGCCTAGTCCTCTTCAATCGGAGAACAAGCTGCGTATCGCCCGGTGCCCTCCCTCGACTCTCTCGACAACGCTCTCTATTGACCATGGCAGCAAATAGATTCTGCGAGAAACAGGATAAGCATTAAACATTTTATATGCTTAAATAATAAGCATTAAACATTAAACATAGCAAACATAATAAGATTAATCAGTTCTACAATATGCAAGTTACAATAAGAAGTAAACAGGATCTTACCATGGCATCCAACATCCCTAAGCCTCGGTACATTTCAATCACACCAATCACGGGGGTATCATCGTAGAGACTGTCGAGGACTGATACGGTATTCGTTACCGGTTCATAGCAAATCAAGAACCAGTGGGCATTCACTATAGCTGGGATTAGAAACACATCCGCCACACTTGCGCTCTCTGGACTCGGCCGAGCAAGATATGCTTGTAGGTTAGCGGACGGTCTCCACTTGAGCTGGGCATTCGCCTTTCTCGCCTGCTTCCTCGCCTTGTCCCAGTCGTTATACTCTTGTACTAGCATGCCATGAAAGTAAGCATCGAGGATAAAAATGCGCGGACCGTAGTTAGGCTGCTCCCGACTCCTTTGCCGCAGAATTTGCACGTAGTGCGAGATGACAAAGTTGTCTAACCAAATTCCCGGCGCCAGCGTGGACAGTTCTCTCCACGAGACATTGTAATCCAAGCCCTGCGGGTGATCCACGTCATACGACGCTCCGTCTGGGGGGGCCCGCTAAAATAACGGTGATGGATTAGGTCATGTTTATGCGGCTTCAGGGGCCTGGCTGGATGCCCTTTCGGATATTGCCCTCGGGGGTCGACCGGTTGCTCTTGCCCTCCGCCGGGGGGCAAGAGCAACGGAAGAAATTGGCCTCCAACCAACGGATCGGCCGGCTGATAATCCCCTTGGGGGGCCCCGGCCGGCTGATAATCGCCTTCGGGGGCCCCGGCCGGCTGATATTGCTCGCCGGCCATTTCTTCCGTCGGCTGATATTGCCCTTCGGGGCCGCTAAGTGGTCCCGCCCATGGGATAATGGGCAGTGCCTCGTTGAAACCGTAAGGCCATTCTTGCGTGACTTGACTCTGAGAGAGGGGTTGGGGTTCCGGGAACAAATTGAAGGTCGGGCCGCTGTAATCGGCCCACGACGCTTGAGCATGTCCCATCCCCGGTACAGAGGGACCACCAACTCCCTGGCTCACCCCTGAAGCTTGCCCGGAGGGATCAACGTTATACGGGCTGGCGCCCGTATAACCCATTCCCGGGCTGTCGACCGAAGACTGTCCCGATGCTTGCCGCACAAAATTCCCGCAGCCTATAGCCAGTGCAGCAGCCTGTTGGCGAAGATCCTCGCCCATTGCGCTCATCAGATCCTTCCGCTCACTCAACTTCTGGAAGAATGCAAGCGAGGCATTAACCTACATCCAAAGAGATAACAAATAAGTAACTTTAATCAGACATTTATATTCAAGACAAGTTGGGCAACTTACGAGATTGTATGCCATACGCTCGTCGATCTGACCCCTAGGCGCATACCTCGCCCCGCGTTCAAAGTTCACTGGGGCTACTCTCCTCCGCGTGATGCGGGAGTACCACTCATCGTACTCCGCGATGCTGATAACGGGGTCCGGCTCCGAGACGATGGCCGCCAGTGTGTCCTGCCAAGAAGTCCAGAGCTCTAGTTCGGCCGCGCACAATTCTTGCGCATTGGCCTTGCCAAACCGCCCGACATCCGGTGGGTCCCTGTTAACCCTCATATCTGGGGCACCGGCTGGCAAACCCTGCTCCAACTCAAAATGGCGCATTGCTCGGTCTGGCAGCTGCCACTCTGCGACCTCGAAGTGGATGAGGGGTGTGCGCTGCAACCCGGAGAGCGTGAAGACGAACGACTCTTCTACCCGTCGCGCCAAACGTATGTACGGTGCCCAACGCAATTGGCCCGGAGATAGGCGGTCGAACTCCCCTCGATAGTACGTGATGTTGTGATGGGGATCGACTCTCCTGCGGTAGTGGCTATTCTTCCGGCTGTACTCCCAAGCACGCAACCGAGGCCACACTCTATCGGTTCCATCCCTACGCGTCGGTGCACCGGGAGCAAGGTGTTCATAAGACCACACCTGAGAACATGGACAAATTATATTTATATCGTCGATTCAACAAAAGCAAAAACAAAAAAAACAATAACGAAGACAGGATTTATATGATATACCTGCAATAGCGAGAGACATGCACATATGGCTTTGGAGTCGGGCCTCGTTGCCTTGTGCAATGCTCGGTACAGATACGAAAGAACCGCTGCACCCCATGCATAATCTCCAACCTCCGCCAGGTTACCCAACAACGATAAATATCTCACGCTGACCGTGTTCTTCGACGTCGTTGGGAATAATATTGCCCCCACCACCCACCAGAGGAAGGCTTGTGTGTACAACACAAGGTCACGGCCCGTATAGTTTTCCGGCAAAACCCCGTAGGTATCTACCAACCACTTCAACTTGATACCACCACTGCTAAATTGATCCTGGGGTATCGAAGTTAAGAAGTCCCTAGCGGTTCTCTTATTCGTTGCTTCTGACGGAGGAGCAATTACCGGCCGCCCCGTCACCGGCAACCCTAAGATGAACCCTACATCTTCTAGGGTAATTGTCATCTCTCCGAGCGGGAAGTGAAACGTATTCGTTTCACTTCTCCACCTCTCAACAAGGGCACCTATCAAGGCCCGGTCAAGCTGTTGAAAGATCTGCCCATGCGTGAAAATCCCAAACCCAATTCCACGCAGTATCCTCTTCTGGGCGGTGTTCAGTTTCCACGATACTATATCGCGAGATACTTCTACGGTGTTGAGAAGTTCTCTTTCCTACGAATTAATAAATACAATTTAAGCATAACAAACGGTATATACAACGTTCGTAAGCGATAGAAAGTCGATAAATAATGTATCTTACTCCACCATCCCATATGAGCGTACTGATATGGTTGGCTTGGTCGTATAACACGGATGGGTCTTCAGGTCCAGGGTTAAATTCCATTTTTTGCAACTGAAATTATGGAAAAACCTTCTCAGTTTGGATTTTACGTTTTGGATTTTGATAATCGCTCGCAAAAATACGACGCTAGCACATGCATAATACATATAACGCAAGCACATGAATGATGCATACAATGTTAGCATATGTACTCATATGTATAAATATATATACATATACGGAATCGGATTTTACAAACGCTTGCACAAGAACAAAAACATACATATATAAAACGCAATATTCATCACAACTGAAGATTACAAACAAAAAAAAGTGTAGATTTTGTGAACTTACGTGATCGATTTAGGGTATTAAAGGTGTTCTTAAGACGGAATTGCGCCGATATGCTTGCCAACGCCGCTGGGAAATTTTGTGAGTAGAAAGAGTGGAGAAGAGTGTCGTAGTGACTGTTTTTTGAATGTATATTTAACGTCCGCTATACAGTATCATGGATAGCTATTTCGTCCGCCATACAGTATGGCGGATGGCTATTACGTTCGTTACACAGTTTAGCGGACACTGTTGACGTGACAGATAAGGACAAGATAACCGTCATTGCCGAAAAAACTGACGGGACAGGCCCTGACAGGTGTCAGCCTGGGGGACGTCCGCTACACAGTATCGCGGACGTCTTTTGGCTGTCTCCCATCAGGACTTTAATGTCGTCCGCCATACAGTGTAGCGGACAGGCGCGGAGGGGCAATAAGGTAAAAAAAAACCGTCCGCCATACTGTATGGCGGATGACTGACAACTTTCGAAAAAGGCATGATCTGGGCCGTCCATCTTTCGGGATGGACGGTCAGATCGCGCTTGCAACTTCTCCTATTTTGCCCACGCTCTCAACGGATCAGCTCCATATATATATATATATATATATATATATATATATATATATATGGAGCTGATAAAATGATAGCGCTAGCAACTTAACCCAAGTTGCTAGCGCGATCTGGCAGTCCACGGGCGAGAATAGACGGCCAGATCGCGCGCCACAACAACACTTTTTTCACCGTCCGCTACATTATGTAGCGGACGGCCAAACAGCACTAGCAACTTGCTAGCACTAGCAACTTGCTAGCACTATCAACGGATCAGCTCCCATATATATATATATATATATGTACATATATATGTATATATGTACATCTATATGTATATATGTACATATATATATATAGATATATATATATATATATATATGTAGAGATATATATATATATATATATATATATATATATGTAGAGATATATATATGTGTACATATATATATGTACACACACACACACACACATTCATATATATATATATATATATATATGTATATACACACACACACACACATATATATATATGTATATATATATGTAGAGATATATATATATGTACATATATATATGTACACACACACACACACACACATATATATATATATATATATATGTTGTGTGAGTGTGTGTGTATATATATATGTACATATATATATATACATATATATGTAGATATATCAACATATATATATATATATATGTATGTATGTATATGTATATATGTATATGTATATATGTATATATACATATACATATATAGATATATATATATATATAGGGTCGTGATCCATTGCTAGCGCTAGCACGTTGCTAGCGCTGTTTTTCCGTCCGCTACACAATGTAGCGGACGATAATTTACCGTCCGCTACATTATATAGCGGACGGTGCTAGCGCTGCTAGCGCTAGCAACGGATCAGCTCCCATATATATATGTACATATATGTATATATATATATATATATATATATATATATATCTACATATATGTACACATATATATATGTGTATATATATATGGGGGCCGATCCACACCCATCGGTGGAGAAATTGTTATTTCTCCACCGAACCGCTGCAAAGAGCAGCGGTTGAAGAAAAGAGGAAAAAACCCAACCGCAACAAAGTGTTGCGGTTGGAATTATAGCGGAGAAAATCCCAACCGCAACAAAGAGTTGCGGTTGGCATCATGAAGGACAAAAGCCCAATCTCAACTCTTTGTTGCAGTTTTTTCTTGTTGCCTAAGAAGTCAACAATTGTGGCTGCACTCCTCCTTCCCCCCCCCCCCACCCCTCCTTCCCACCCCCACCCTTTCTTTCACGGCTGCCCTTGTCCTTTCCCCTCCCCCCCCCCCCCGTGGCCCCCACCCCATTATAAAGGTGAAAACTTAATTAGACAGTTTTTCACGAATTTATAAAAAATAGGTAGAGCTATATTTTGCCAAAGTACAAAAAAGAGACCCTAGTTATTTTTAGGAGATCTATTTGAAGGAAAACATTCAGATTTTTCCAAAGACTAGAAGGGGGTTAACTGATACGGGGAACCTTGTAACTTTGCAGTGTAATTTAAAATATCAAGCTAGCGCGATTTCGCGCCAAACTTTTATGAGAACCCTAGGATGTTGGGAAGTTCTATTCCGCAGGAATTCGGGCCATTCTGAATTCGTTAGCTTTTTTTTTGGCCGAACGGGCTTTTAAGGGCTCGATCCGGACACCGGTTCGAGATTTTTGGGCGAAAAGTCCGTAAAATACTTTTTAGATCAAGAATGAATTCAAGAAGCCTAAAATAGAATTTTAAAGCACTTTTGAGATTTTCTGATGCCAGGGGGCATTTTGGTAATTTGCCACCCCGAGAGGGGGTATTTTGGTAATTTTACGGTACTAAGTTTTTCAAAGGGCTTTTTAGTCCAGAAATGTAAGCAAAACACCTAAAAGGTTGTTTTGAAGATGATTTGGGGGCGTTAGGGTGATAATGAACCCCCGGGGGTATTTTGGTAATTTGCCGCCCATCGGCGGTATTTTCGTAATTGCACATTGTCAAAAAATTTCGAAAGGTCTTTAGTTCGGGAAGGGGTGTAAGACACCCGAAAAGTTATTTTAAAGTTGTTCTGAAATTTTTGTTGGGACGATGGCTACTAGGGGATATTTTGCATAAGTTTGGGGTGTTTTGGTAATTTTTCCTTTTAAAATTTTCTGAAGAAATATTTGGTATATAATTGATGTAATACATTTAAAAAGTAGTTTTATAGCGGTTTTGAGGTGTTGGTGGTGTAGCGGCCATCGGGGGTATATTGGTAAATTGCCACGTTGGCTCTAAATTTTAGGGAACTGGCGTAATTAAGCGTTCGGAGTGGTGGGAAGTGAGGAATGGTGTTAATACATTGAAATAATGAGATAATGACTATTGCTAATGCGTTGGTAAGCTAGGTTAAATATCCAGTTATAGTTTTGGAATGTTAATATTATGGAGGCTAAGTTGGTTTACGATTATATTTTGTTCTTAGAGATATGGATTTCAACCCCGGACCTCATGATACATCAATCCTATACGATGACGATGACCACGTGGCCTATAATGGTATTTGATGGTGTCGATAGGGGTGTTTTGGAAACAATTCAAAGCACAAGTCACCTCGAAGAGTGGGTAGGTACTAAACGAAGAACAAATACAACTATTACACCGTCAAAATTTATCTATGTTCACCGATTGCGGGATTTGGTCTCGGCACGACGATTGCCTTATATCCGCTCTAGTTGAACGATGGAGGAGCGAGACGAACTCATTTCACTTCCGGTTTGGTGAAATGACTATTACATTAAAGGACGTCGTATTTATACTTGGAATCCCATGTCACGGTAGACCCATTACTTTGAGCAAAACGTCTGCATCCATAACGAATATGGCTAGGCAGTATTTTCCGGGAATTCCGAGGGAAGCTCTTACAACAAATGGCATCAAACTTAAATGGCTGAGAGAGCAGTACGGCGTGCTACCGGATGAATACACTCCTCATGATTTCGTGACGTATACGAAGGCATTCCTTATGTATATTATTGGAGCTATATTACTTCCGACGCATTCGAAAAACACGGTGCATCCGAAGTATATGGTGTTCTTGGAGGATCTTGAGGAGGTATACTCATATTCGTGGGGTTCAGCTGTCCTCGCGCACCTATATCGAGCACTGCATAAGGCTACGAGAAAGGGTGCCAAGTCCATTGCCACCTGCCTGACTATATTACATGTATGAGCATTTATATTCTTGTTTTGACGTGTCAATATATTCGTGATTAATTACTAATTCCATATAATGCTTGCATTCACAGGTTTGGTCTTACGAGAGGCTAACCACGGGTCGTCCACAACCGCGGGAATATTCTGATGACACGCGGCCTATGGTGTGGGTCTGGGGGCCTACGACCAACCGAAAGAGGAGACGGGTAGACCCTCACCACCATCTAGAGTTCTATCGGGGGGAACTAGAGATACTGAATGCATCCCAGGTGATGTGGCAGCCATATGCCAAGGTGATGCATCGGTTGGATGAGTGGTGTTGGCAACTTTCGGTGTCGTACGTGCTGGCAGGTTTGGTTCGGGTGCCGCTTATTCACTTCGAAGAATGTGAGTTTCAGATGCCCGAGCGAGCTATGAGGCAAGCTGGTCCTATTAGTTTCAGTTTTAGATACCTTGTCATCATGAAAACCACTGGTTCCTATTAGTTCTCCATCCAGCGAACATAGCGGTCCACATATACGATAGCCTAAGGGAGGACAGACATGGGCGGTCGCTGGCACAGATGTACAGCGAGTACATCACTGCAGTGGTTAGTTTTTATCTGTTGACCTTGGCTCATAGTATATTCTTCTTGTTACATAGGCTTGATGACCTTTTTTATTGTTGGATGCAGACTACTATCCTCTGCTAGTGTTTGAGATTATTCGGGGGAATCCATCACCAGGAATTCGACGGTAGAGCCTTAGACGGTCGTGATGATACAAGACCGACCAAAGCAATATAACAGTCACAATTGCGGGATTTACGTCCTCAAGTACATGGACTATATTGCTCGCTCGGAGGTGCTCAAATATACGTCGTGGACTAGGAAGGATGCCTTGACGTTTAGGTATAGGATAGCCTGGGAGCTGAAAAAGAATGAAGCTAGATGCCTTCATTACCATTATCCTAACTAGCGTGGCTAAGGTGCAATGAGCAAAGAACCCCTTAAAAGAAAAGTACATAATTTTTTGCAAGCTATGAATTTGGCGATAAAGTGTGCGTCTCAGACCTTTCATAGGAAAACCCAAAAAAATTACGTGGCTCGATTTTCGCCAAAATTCATACAAATGGGCTAACTAGCGTGCCTAAGGTGCAATGAGCCAAAAACAAGTGACAAAAAACATTACAACATTTTTTGGAAGTTATGAACTGGGCGCTAAAGTGTGCGCGAATAGGCGCGTCGTAGGAAAATCCAAAAAAATTTAAGTCTCGATTTTCGCCAAAATTCATAGAAATTGGCTAATTAGCGTGCCTAAGGTATATTGAGCAAAAAAGAAGTGACAAAAAAAAAACGACGCATTTTTCGGAAGTTATGAATTGGGCACTAAAGTGTACGCGAATAGGCGCGTCATAGGAAAACCCAAAAAAAAATTAAGTCTCGATTTTCACCGAAATTCATAGAAATTGGCTAATTAGCGTGCCTAAGGTATATTGAGCAAAAAAGAAGTGACAAAAAAATTACAACATTTTTCGGAAGTTATGAATTGGGCGCTAAAGTGTACGTGAATAGGCCTTTCATAGGAAAATCAAAAAAATTATTTGTCTCGATTTTCGCCGAAATTCATAGAAATGGGTTAATTAGCGTGCCTAAGGGGCAATGAGCAAAAAAGAAATGACAAAAAAAATTACAACATTTTTCGGAAGCTATGAATTGGG
>JAVXUO010002660.1:0-228057 GCA_033065855.1 Escallonia rubra | reverse complement strand
GTTAAAACCCTATTCACCCCCCCTGCTTCGCGGTTATCATTTTGAGTTCAAACATATCCCTTCCACCGCATTCATTTTTTCGGACGAGGACTCACCACCGATTGATCACCATAACCAGCTGATGTACGTTGAGTACACTGTTAACGGCACCGGCTTTCGCCGTGCCTTGGTAGACGGCGGCGCCTCGATCAATATCATCCCTCTCATCACTTTGCAGCAGGCCGGTATACCACCAAGGAGGATCATCCGTGACCCATCAAAATTACTGGCTTCGGGCAAGGCCCCCACTCCACCCTTGGCCACATCACTGTCGACATCATGGTCGGAACTGTCCGTCGTGACACTACTTTTCACATGATAGACAGTGAGTCTTCCTTCCACCTCCTGCTTGGACGACCCTGGATTCATATCAACAAGGCTGTCCCCTCGACGTACCACCAGTGTGTGAAGCTGGTGGCCGGTCCTACGGGACATGAGGTAGCAGTAACCATCCCCACGACCAAGGCCCCTTTTGAATGTGTCGAGTCTTACTTCGCCGAGGCCTCCTTCTTCACTGAGCTTGCTACCGATGGTGAGAATGCTACTCACATTCATTCCACCAAACTACCAGATTGGGACAAGCTGTGTGGGAACAAGCCCCCCAAGTCCAAGTCCAAGTCCAAGTCCAAGTCCAAGTCCAAGTCCAAGAAAGGCAACGGAAACAAGGCATCAACCTCGACGACGCCATCTGTTGTCCCGACCAATTCCTCGCCTTCATCCCCCAAGTCCAAGAAACACAAGTTTGAAGCCACCTTCCAACGCGTCATCAAAGACGGAAGAGTGATCTACCAGTTATGACGGTGTCCGGGGGGTCCGCCGCCTAACCCCCTCGACCCCGACCTGTCCATGGAGACAGAGTGGTGTCTTACGGCCGAGCGTTGCCCGCCAGACCCTGAGCTAACCCCGGGCGTTGCCTTGCCCTGCTATGAAGATGGCCCTAGACCGCAGGCCGAAGATCTTGAAGAAATTAACATGGCTGACCCGGGCATGGAACCTCGACTGACCTACACCGGCACGAAACTCACCCCGGGGCGAAGAGAAGGACTGATTACTCTCCTCCATGAATATCGTGACGTATTGGCATAGAGTTACAACGAAATGCCCGGATTGGATCCTGCCTTGGTGACGCACCATCTCAACATTGCTAACGGGTTCAACCCTATTCGACAGCATCCGCGAACCTTCCAACCCGAGCTCGAACTGAAGATCAAGCAAGATATCGAACGACTTTTACAAGCTGGCTTCATTGAACCCATCACTCATCCTATCTGGTTGGCTAATGTTGTTCCTGTGCAAAAGAAGAACGGCCAAGTCCATGTTTTTATTGACTTTCGGGACTTGAACAAGGCATGCCTCAAAGACGAGTTCCCACTGCCCAACATCGACATGCTCACCGAGGCAGCTGCCGGACACGAAACCTTATCTTTCATGGATGGTTTCGCGGGCTACAACCAAATTCGGATGAACCCCGACGATTGTGCCAAGACAGCCTTCCGCACCCCTATGGGTAACTTTTGTTGGAAAGTCATGCCCTTCGGCCTTAAGAACGCGGGTGCAACATATCAAAGAGCAATGACAGCAATCTTCCATGACATGATACACCGCACAGTGGAGGACTACGTCGACGATCTTATCATCAAATCTAAAAAGGAAAGTGAACATCTCACGGACCTTCGGGCAGTCTTCGATCGTTGTCGACAATACAACATGTGGATGAATCCGTTGAAATGTGCCTTTGGAGTCTCCTCCGGTAAATTCCTCGGCTTTTTGGTCAGTCGACAGGGCATTGACATTGACCCTTCTAAGGCCGCCTCCATCCAAGAGATGCCCCCTCCCAAGAGCACCAAACAGTTAAAGAGCTTCCTCGGCAAGGTCTCTTACCTCCGCCGATTCATCCCTGCCTTGGCCGAACTCATCACGCCCTTCCAGCACTTGACGCGCAAGAGCGCACCGTGGAGTTGGGGTGCGCCCCAACAACAAGCATTCGAACAGATCAAGGCGGTTCTCATGTCGCCGCAGACCATGGTCGTGCCGCAACGAGGTATCCCACTCTTGCTTTATTTGACCTCCACGCCCAGGTCCATAGGGGCATTGCTTGCCCAAGAGGTGGATGGGGTGGAGCGCCCGGTTTATTATCTCAGCCGATCAATCAGGGGCCCCGAAGCCAATTACTCTGAGCTCGAGAAGCACTGCTTAGCCTTGGTCTACGCCTCGCAGAAATTCAGACACTACTTCTTGTCGCACCAGATCACACTTGTCACCAAGGCCGATCCATTACGATACATGCTCACGCGCCCTGCCCTGTCTGGCCGGCTTACTCGCTGGTTGCTGTTATTGGCCGAGTTCGGCCTATCCATCAAGAATCCTACAGCTCTACAGAGCCAAGCACTCGCGGACCTCTTGGCCTTCTTCCCACGCCAACAATATGAACCGACCTCAGATCAATTGCCTGGGGAAGAGACGGCCCTGACCTCTGACATTGGTGAATTGTGGACGCTTGAGTTCGACGGCTCAGCCACTAGCAAAGGTCCCCATGGAGCTCCCCTCCGGCAAGGGGGTGCCGGCATTGTCCTTCGAAATTCAGAGGGTGTTACCACATCCCTATCCTTCAAGCTTGCATTCCCGGTGTCTAACAATGAAGCTGAGTATAAGGCACTTGTCATTGGCCTCATGTTGGCTACCAGTATGGGGGCTAAGGCATTGTGCGTGAAAGGAGACTCGAACTTGATCATGAAGCAGGCCGATGGGGAGTTCGCAGTCAAGGAGCCAGCCTTGGCACCTTATCGTGCCTTGGTGCAATACTTGGAAGGAAGATTTGGCCATATCCAGTACGAACATCATAACAGGTGCCACAACTGACATGCGGACAGCTTGGCCACGATCGCGTCAAAGATGGAGGTTGATGGTGAGCAGCGAATGCTAACCATCATCAAGAGGACGGAACCATGCACGACATTGGACCTAGTCCCGAAAGACATTACTACAGACGATTGGAGGCAGCCAATCGTCGACCAACTTAAGGCGCCATCTCTTGCTACCGCATCTACCCTTACAGATTTCTTGATGTTGGGAGACGTCTTGTACAGACGATGCCCCGGAGGCACTCTGGCCAGGTGCTTGGCCCCAGAAGAAGCAAAGCACAAATTGCAGCTCGGCCATCAGAAGTGTTGCGGCCTCGACGGTCCCCCTCTATACCGTCGCCTTCAGCGTATGGGCCTCTATTGGCCGGATGGCCAAGGATGCCTCAGACATACAAGGGGACTGTCCCGAGTGTTCGTACGCCCCGGACAGTGCGGAAGCTCTTGTCATTAACGTCAAAGGTGACTGGCGCCAGCCTTTCATCCAGTACTTATCCAATGGGGTTCTACCCCCTGACCGCAGCTCGGCACGATCTATCAAGCGCAAGTCGGTCAAGTATTTCGTGACAGAAAGAGAGTTGTTTTGCAAGGGATTTTCGGGACGCACCCTACGATGCCTGCAGGGTGCCCAAGCGGTCGAGGTGATTAACGAAGCGCACAATGGTGATTGTGGTGAGCATCAATGTTCTCAGAAGTTGTAGGCAGAGTTGCTAAGGATGGGATACTACTGGCCAACTATGGAATGTGACACGATCCCTCATGTCTGATACTGCCATCCCTGTCAGAGACACGCTAACAGAATGCACACGCCGGCGTCTGACCTCCGCATGATCTTGGCCCCTTGGCCATTTCACTCCTGGGCTCTCGACCTCATAGGCCCCATCCACCCAACATCACGAGGTCACACTTGGATCATGGTCGCAACGGAACGTTTCACAAAGTGGGTCGAAGCCATACCTCTACGACGAGCCACGGGAAGCGTCATCGCCAACTTCTTACGCGACCACATTGTCTGTCTCTTTGGTATCCCCCGGTGTATCATATCTGACAATGGCACTCCATTCATCAACAGGGATGTCCGAGCCTTCATGGAAGGATACAACATCAACCAAGCTACCTCAACTCCTTACTACCCACAAGGGAATGGTCAAGCCGAAGCTTCTAACAAGACTCTACTGTGGGTATTATCACGAATTGTCCATGGTGTAAGTGGTTCATGGTTCGAGAAGCTAAGCCTCGCACTTTGGGCTTACAGAACCTCCAAGCATACAGCAACAAAGACCACACCCTTTTCCCTTGTCTACGGGGACGAGTGTGTCGTACCAGCCGAGATTGCGGTCGCATCAGCTAGACTCTCCCTAAGCAGTGGGCTTGGGGAGGAAGAAACCAGAATGACCGCCCTTGAAGGACTTGATGAAAAGAGAGCCAATGCCTTGCGCCGTATGAAGAAATACCATGAACAACTCACCAAGGCATATGGAAAGACTGTGAAGCAACTTCGTCAAGGGCGACCTTGTTCTCCAAGCCGCCAAACATGTATGCGCCAACATGTCAGCCCCCAAGTTCACACCAAATTGGGAAGGACCACTTCAAGTACATGAAGCCAGAGACAATGGCTCCTACCTCCTGCTCAACACGGAAGATGGACAAATCACGGCACCTATCAACGGCCGTTATTTGAAGAAGTATTATGCATGACCAGCAGCGGAGTGTTCCCCCAGCCCTACCCGCCCACAGCTTAGAACATTTACACAGCATTTTTGTATATGCACACATGTTCATGACTTGTAACTTTTGTTGTTTATTACAAGTTCTTGCTTTATTCATGTAATGGCATTTTGGCCCAAATACTATCAATGCAAAGATCATTCACTCGCCTCAACTATTGTATGTAACACACTCTTTCATTTAAACATCGTTCACTAAGTCGCTTGCTTTGGGCGGGGAAGGGGGAACCACAACGGGAAGACACCACATGCAAGATATACAAGTACATCAAAAGCTAAGCATCACCTCACAACAAACACAGGTACAAAATAACCATATGACTGCTATATCAATATCAACAAAATGCATACAGGTCACAGGTTTGCAGGCCACTACGGACCAATGACTACTAGCAAAATGAAAAATACATCACATCTAATGTAAAGGAGAAAATAATGAACTGATATGATCAGAGGTATACGTCTCCAATGTTAACCGTTGTGCCTGAAGATCAGACCACCTGCCACTCCAATCAGCTTGTCGACCCTCCGTCTCGGCCAACCGCATATCTGCCTCCCTAAGTTGGGCGCGCAGCCCTGTCCCCTCCTGGGTCCTCGCTGTCACCTCGGCATCAAGCACACGTCTCTGACCCTGCAAGGCAACCTCCTGAGCTCCGATCAGAGTCAGTCATGCCGCCGCCTTAGCACTCTGGCCTCTCGGTCTGATGTAGTCCGCTAGCCAGTCCAACTGAAAGCCAAGGGCCGTGTAGTGCGTAAGCTCCGAGAGGTACTGTGATATGATCGCCAGAGTCCAACTCGGGACCGGCACTGCACCAATGGTGACCAACCACTCCACAAAGGCCGTATACATTGCCTTCGAGAATGCTGCACCACGAATTAGGGCAGAGTCAGCGAATGTCTGTGGGTGCCGCACTCTAATCATCTCCAGACGGCATGCTACTGCATCCGACAACTCCACACCGTCCCACGGGATCATGTCTGCCTGTACGACCGGGAATCTACCACGAGCGTCACCAGCCCATGCGACGCCGCCACCTGCCGACTGTGCATCCACTGCACTAGAATGCATCGCTAACAAAGTATCACAAGTATTCGCTATCGAACCTGACAATGCCTCCGGAACAGGCTTCGCTGCCGGTGGAACAGGTGCCTCAGGCTGCGGGGACGGATCTGCAGTAGGCATATGTGTAGCAGCGAAAACATGATGAATGCCGGACGGAGCGTCCGGCTCCTTCACCACCCACCAGTCAGACCCCTCAAACAAGTGGGAGCCACCCATTTGGCCACCGAATGGAGACTCAACAGCTTTGACCGGGATAGGCGACGAACTCGAATGATCGATAGGTTCCACGAGGTAGGCCATCGCCTTCTCTGCTGCCCCTACCTCCTTAACTGCCTCCCTGTCCATGGAACCAACCGCGCTGACAGTCTCGGCATCCATCTGCTCTACCTCATCGACCGCCTCATCGACCACCTCGACCACTGCCTCCTCTACCTCAGCGACAACCTCAGTATCCACAGCCCCAGCATCCACAATGGTCTCCCCATCTATCTCCCCAGGTATATCGGCAGCCTCCATGTCCTCGCTAGCATCGAAGCCAGCCTCGGCATCCATATCCTCGCCACCATCAAAGCCAGCCTCGGCATCCATGTCCTCACCATCATCAAAGACAACCTCGACATCCTCCGCTGTCTCAGACGACTCTGCATCTATGTCATCTTCGAGCTCCTGACAAACAAAAAAAAAAGACTTAGCACATGAATAACACAATGATTGGCAACTATGAAAGAAAAAAACAAAATGGTAACACTAACCTCAGAGTCAGAATACTCCAACGCCACACGCGGCCTCTTCGGCCTATGGTCGCCGCCTGCTGAAGGACCCCCGCCTCCACGCTGCGCGCTCTCCATCATCCCCACTCTCACTGACGAAAGGGGACCCTTCCTGGCACTCGGTACCCTAGGCACGTGGGCTGGTCCGGGCTCGCGCGCGGCAACACCTCTCCCACCACCACCTTGGGGTCTCATGTCTCCATGTCGATCTCTCTCCGCACCATACTCTGAAACACCGGTGACCAATGTAGTCATGTCGGACTGCTTCGCCACCTGCAGTGACACCAGTCCCAACCCCCTGTCACCAATGAAGACATCAACTAGCGGCCTGTCGGATGGCCCCTGCACTAACCACTCATACCACGTAGTTCGCACTCTCTCCCACCAACGGGCATACCCAACTGTGACCACTCTGGTGGACAACGAACAAGGTCTCCTCCACTCATCCGTCGGTGCCGGCCACGAACGCGCCTTCCCTAGCATGACATACCGGAAGGCCGTGTCAACATTCCAAGGTCGGACATAACCATAGGGGGGCTCCAGATCATAGCCAAATGACAAGGCTAAGCGGTCTGGACTATAGCATGCAAAGAAATACTGGCAGGCGGCCGGCTTCCCGCCATCATCGATCAATACCGGAAGCCACCCCGGAAAGAAGGCCACTAACAGGGATACCTCAAGCTCTGTCAAGTCTTCTCTGTTGTCCAACCGTGAACTGATGTCTCGCAAATGCTTCCAGGGAGGAGTCCCGTATGAAGAGTGCATGTTGACATAGAGACGGCTAAGGCACGCATCTCGCACATCGAACACCTGTGATAACTCGCATACAGGCCTCTTACCGCCAACCCAAGCATAAACCCGTCCTCCCGCGTACCACTTCGATACTACCATGGACTTCCCCGGACGCATCACTGTTCCTTTCCTTGGCGAGGGATGTCCTTTCGGGTATCCCAAAGGCCTGTACTCTACGTAGCACTCGAACAGATACCTCTGCAAGAACATCCAATCGACATAGGTCGACACCAAATACCGCCCATACGATCTCTGCATGTCATTCGAAAACTGGTCTAGACGTGAATACAAAGTGCCTAAGTATATCGATGCCAAACCAATGCAGTTGCCTGCAGCCATCTGCACCGCTAACGGGAAGACCTTCTGAGAAACACCATCCTCGGGTGTCCCCTCCAACACAAACCTATACGTATAGACAATGAGACACCCATCATGATCACCCCACCCTAGCAGAATATACGGTATAACACATGGCAGCATGCTACATTACTTCTCTTTGTTCTTAAGCATGTTTTTTTTTCTTTCTTCTCTAAGTATAACAATCGACACACTACATGCACAAAGCAATGGATATGCAGCATACGAGTAATGCAAGGATGAAAATAACAAAATGGCGTACCTCGAAAGAAACATGGCAAGCAAGGCAGATAGCTCGTATCTCTCATCCCTGTAACAAGGACCCATATGGAAGTCATCGTCCGACATGACCGCTGTGCCATAAAAGTGCTGAATCCACCAACTAGACGTGCCTTCGCGGTTGAGCTTCGTATCCGACAGAAAACCACTCAACGCCTTGACAGTCAGGCGCTCCTCCGCTGTCAACTTCGGTACGCGGGCATCCTCTGTCCCATGCATCGGTAGGCCGGTCAATGTCACGATATCCAGAAGCGTCGGACCAATCTCCCCGAACTCCGTAATGAAGGTGTGCGTCTGTGAGCTCCACCGCGAAAGTAAAAGTGTGAGGCCGCTAATGTCCCTCACAGGATCAACACTCTTGTACGTCGCCTCCACCGCCGCTACTAGCCCAAGCACCTCCAACCTCTCTCTCCAAACCTCACGCCCCAAGATGTACACGCACCAGAAGCCCCAACCGGCCGACGTGACATTGTGGCTCTTGAACACGACAGGTGACCACAGAATGTCCTTCTGCTCAGCCAACAAACCCGGTACATACCGCGACGACATCACGGGTGCAACATCGAAGCTCGGCGCACGGACATACGGTGAAGGGACCATAGGACCATCACCCATCGATGTAGAGCTCCAAGGCACCAAAAACACCTCAGCAGACACTCATCGCACCAACTCCCTCCACAACCCTTTGGGTGGACACCCGGGCACCACCCCCTTCGCGGTCAGTAATGCGTTGCTCTGACTTGGAGTCTGGTCAAAGCTCCTCACTCCACCATCGGCAAAACTCAAGGGCACACCCGATGCATCAACCGGCACCGGTGCGCCCTCGTCGTCATTAAGCATGTCGCTCCGCGGCAACTGTGAATGCCCACTCGTCCCGCCGTGGCGCCACGCACTTTGCTTCTTCCTTGACTTCTTTCGGGCTCCTCCATCATCACCCATCACGCCAAGAGAATCCAAGCCGTGAATGGTTTGCCCGGCATCGACCGCTTTCCCCTTCCCCTTGCATTTTCCTCTTCTCTCCTCTTCTTCCCTCCTTCTTCTCCTTTCTTCCCTTTCTTATTCCCTTTTCCTCTCACTTTCTTCCCTTTCTTCCTCCATTCTTATCCTCCTCTCCTCCCTCTCTTCCCCTCCCTTCTCCCTTTCCCCCTCCCCCCTTCCCCTTTCCCCCTCGCCGCCACCGCCAAGCCGCGCCATGCCAGGCGGCCTTGACCTTGGCAACGCCTTGGCCTCGGCACAGCGAAGCCTCGGCCTTGGCCGGCCATGGCACTCCCTCCATCACCCCCTCCCTTTTCCCTCCCATCCACACCCTCCAAGCCCCCACCTCGGCCGCGCCCATCCACGCCCCTTCCAACAGCGCCATGGTCGGCCTCGGCCCCTTAGTGTGCCTGGCCACCGCCGAGGTTCGGCCATGGCCTCTCCCACCTTGTGCTCCAACTCCTCTTCCTTGTTGCATCCTCCTAGCCTCTAGTGAAGTCCTCAACATCACCATGTGGGTCTCCAAGCCTTCCTTCTTCTTCTTCTTCTTCTTCCTCTCTTTGCTTTCTCTTCTCTCTTTTCTCTTTTTTGGTTAAGTCTTTCCTTCCCTCTCAAAAGTCTTGAAAGATAAGACTCCCACCTAACTTTCCCCCCCAAATCCATCACATCAATTCAAATTCCAAGTTTCCCCCCAAAAATCCCCAACAACTCTTTTAGCGTTCCACTTTCTGACGCCGACTTTTTTTCTTACGCGTTTTTATTTCGGCGAAACAACATCCTTATTTTACGTTCATAACTTAACATCGCTATCAAAATCTTCGCGTAGCCCAAATTTCGAATAAAAAAGAAAAAAAATTCACGCTATTTCTTTTTCCACGCTAACACCAACAAACACGCATGTTGCATTTCGTTTTCGCCATTCCATTCTTTTCTCAAGTTTGCTGTTATGCTGTGCACGCTACCGATTTATTATTTCAAGGCAACCTCCACTTCCTCACATCTTATGTTACTATGCCGCCCGTTCCTCAAAATTCAAGCCCGACACTTTTTTTCAAAAGCTGACGCTTATGCGTGCGACGCTAGCTCGGGTTGCCCCTCCGCGCACACCACACGCAAGGGGCTTATGTTCCCAACCTATCTTGGTCGGACCCAATGGCCCGCTAAGGGTCCCGCTTCGCGCAAACACGTCGACTTTGTAAACAGGCATTCTTCCAACGCATCGAACCGGTCAGCGTGCGCACACCCAAGTCACATGCGTTTTTCGCTCCGAGTGCCTTGGGCGCGACTTAGGCGTGATTTATTTCACGTAGACGTCACTCACGCTAGCGCGATCGTCACGCCGAGACCACCCGAACACCTTTTCATCAAAAACATTGGCCGACGGCACATTTGGAGCAACGAGGTCAAGGGGCAAATGGCCTTGGCCAACCCCAGGGGGTCGGCCTCGGCCTCCAGGAGGGGTTGGCCTCGGCCATTTTCCCCCGGTGGTTCACCCTTTTCCCGCATACTCCTTTTTATACTTCTTTCGCTTTGTATACTTTGTACGTAACCTTGGAACCTTGATCGTTATGTGGGTACGATTCTTGGCAACACGCTCGTCATAACACAACTTCTGGATTCATCATTGCTTATCAAAACACCTACCGACGGCGCACCCGAAAATAGAAGTTGGCCATTTGGCCTTGGCCAACCCCAGGGGGTTGGCCTCTGCCTTCCCCAGGCCTAGGGGGTCGGCTTCGGCGTCCAGGAGGGATTGGCCTCGGCCATTTTCCCCCGGTGGTTCACCCCTCCGCGCAAACCCTTTTTCGTACTTTTTTCGCTTCGTTCGCTTTGCACGTGACTTTGACACCTCGTTTGTCACGTAGGTACGATTCACGTCGACACGTTCGTCAGGACGCAACTTTTGGATTTGTCTTTGCCCATCAAAACACCTACCGTCAACGCTCCCAAAGTTCACCAAGAGGGGGGAATGGCCTTGGGCTCCTTCATGGGAGTTGGCCATTTGGCCTTGGCCACCCCTAGGGTCGGCCTCGGCCTTCCCAAGGGCCTTGGCCTTGGCCTTCCCCCCATTTTTTACATATGGCCTCTCCCATCGCGCGCACTTATTTTCTCGAGTCCTTGCACCTCCGCGATGTTTACAGACGTTCGTACATCAACGCCGCAACGTCCGTCGTCCGGCACCCATGACCGCGCACCGCTCCCGCGATGCCCATCGCCCAAAGTCACACGCTACCACCGAATGACCCGTCGCCGACCACCACATACCATCACTCCTAACTTTGTCATTACTGCATGTTGCATTCATTATTTTGTTATCACAGGCACACTCAACTCACATTCCATCTTCAGAACACCTGACGTGCGCTCGTGCGCCGTCTCCACGACGTTCATCGCCGCGCTCGTGCGCCATTCTCATAATACGTGCCCCGGCACCAAGTATTGTCTCCGCAACGTTCGTCACCGCACCTGTGCGCCATTCTCATGATACGTGCCCCGCCACCAAGTATTGCTCCGCGACATCCGTCGCCCCGCCCGTGCGCCATCCTCATGATACATGCCCCGGCACCAAGTATTGCTCCGCGACTTTCGTCGTCGCACCACTTTCATAACACGTGCCCCAGCACCAAGTATTGGATCTGCGACGTTTGTCGCCGCGCCCGGACGCCATCTCCATGATATATGCCCACGACACCAAGTATTGTCTATGCGACGTTCATCGCCGCGCTCGTGCGCCACTTTCATGATACGTGCCCCCGGTACCAAGTATTGCTCCGCGACGTTCGTCGTTGCACCACTTTCATAACACGTGCTTCGGCACCAAGTGTTGTCTCTGCGACGCTCGTCGCCGCGCTCGTGTGCCACTTCCATGATATGTGCCCACGGCACCAGGTATTGTCTCTGCGATGTTCGTCACCGCGCCCTTGCGCCACTTTCATAACATGTGCCCCGCCAACAGGTATTGTCTCGTGCTGTAGGCACCGCGCCCAGGCGCCACAATCATATTACATGCTTCCGGGATGGGCTCACAACTTTATAGCCATCGCCGTCTCAATCACAGGGGGGCTTCGGTTCTCGTACCGGGATGGGCTCACAACCTTATAGCCATCGCCGTCTCAATCATAGGAGGGCTTCGCCCCTCGTACCGGGATGGGCTCACAACCTTATAGCCATCACCGTCTCAATCACAGGGGGGGCTTCGGCCCTCGTACCGGGATGGGCTCATAACCTTATAGCCATCGCCGTCTCAATCACGGGGGGCTCCGGCACGAGGACCCCTCACAGCGGACTCTGAGCACTGAGCTGTGACTATGTTCACTCATGTTACTGTCGATCATCGACACCACCAGGACAATGACCCACGGGTCACTCCGGGATGGGAGTAGGTCCTCGGAGAGCATCACGCCTAGTCCGCCTGGCAGTTGGCTACAGGGGTAACCCTCACCGCTGTCAGGTTCTCCGTGCGTCTCTTGATGCACCTCGTGGGATTCAGTAAGTTCTTGGATCGGTGGCTGGGGCAACGGGCTTACTCTGATCACACTATCGCGATGTGGTCAGTCTTCCCAGACAGGTAGAGCGACGCTGTGCGAGGCAGGTAACGCGAATTTAGGAACCGACAGTCCAATGGAGAACCAATATTTTTGGACCCCCTGGTGACGTGTCACTCCCAGGGGACGACATGTGGCGCTTTATGACAGAAGCACACTGTTTCCTATAAATAGTGAACTTTACAACTCAAAAAGGGATTTTTCTTCTTCATTCTCACAAAAATCACTTTCTCACTCTAGAATTGGAGAGCTCTTGGATTCTAGATAGAGAAACACAAAATTGGACATAACTTAAGATCGTAACATTGGACCCTGACTTGGACCTCGACTCGGACCCTGACTTGGACTATCGATTGGCGGCCCTGTTCGTCTTAGCTTTGCCTTCGCAGCACTGCCATTCCTCACGGCCTGTCTGGGAAGCCTTGCTCTCAGCCCTTACTCCGTCCTTGCTGTCTCTCACTTTGCATACTTGGAAGCTGACACGGGTTGCAGCCTTTGTGGCACCTCCACGTAAGTACGAACCCACTTTCCTTGGCATCACATGGCATCTCTTTGGCCTTTTTTAGGTTGAGGAATATATATAGGAAAGATCCGTCCTAAAGTTTCCAATGGACACGAGTTCATACTTGTGGCCATAGATTACTTCAAGAAGTGGGCAGAGGCTACTTTATACGTCGTGTCAATGCCAAGAAAGTGGCTCAATTCATTCAGACCGACACCATTTGTCGATATACAGTCCCTCGGGAGTTGATTTCTAACAACAATTTTCATTTCGAAGGAGAAAATTATGGTATAATCCAGCATCGCTTCTCATCTTCCCATCCACAGAGTAATAGGGTTGTAGAAGCCACCATCAAGAACATCAAGAATATGCTGAGTAAGATGATGGATTCCTATTGGAGCTGGTTGGATAAGCTTCCATATGCTCTCTGAGGCTATAGGACATCGGTGAGAACGTCAATCGGGGCTTCACACCTCACGTAGCCTCTGGCAGAGGGCTATAGGACATCGGTGAGAACGTCAATCGGGGCTAACCTGTATTCACTAATGTAGGGTATGGAAGTGGAAGTAGTCCTCCCTGTAGAATTGGAAAGTCACGTAGCCGAGGAAAATAGGGTACGACACCACTTTGGAGAGTTAGTAGTGGCAGACAAGAAAAGGTTAAAATCTCTTTACCACATTCAGGGTTATCATAAGCAAATTGCCCAAGCATTTAACAAGTGAGTGAAGGAACGTGACTTAAAAGATGGAGATTTGGTATTGAAAGAGAATATTGGCCAAATCTGGAAGCCGGGAGGGAAGTTTGAACCTAACTGGTCAAGTCGTTATATGATCAAACAAATAACAACAGGAGGTGGAGATTTATTAGTCGGTTTAGATGGAATCGAATTGTCATAGTTAGTCAACCTAGACCGACTAGAGATATACTATGCCTGAGTGAGAATTGTAAATGAACTACGAACAACCTAATCCTCCTTTAAGAAGAACACTACTCAGCACACACATTTTCAGTGTAACACGTTAGATGGAGGTATGTAGGCAGTCCGTAAAGATGCCTCGGGTGCGGTCAATTTTTTTTAAAAAAAGTCTTTATTCCACTGCTATGAATTCGATTACATTCTCGAGAAAAATAAAAAACAAGCTAGGACGTAAACGCTGCATAGCGCCCCCGAGGAAAAATTTAGGCAAAACAAAACAAAAATTAAAAGAAAAAGCTAAAGAAAAAATAAAAATCCCGTTAGGACGAAAACCTACAAAAGGCAGCCTAGACAAAAGTTAGGACAAAAGGAGAGCTTCTACGTCCTATCGGCAATCTAAGAGTAAACTATTATCATGCTCCTTTCTTCTTCTTTGAGAAACAACAATCATCCTAATCCAGACATATCACTGAGCCAAACTTATGCTTATCCTTCTAATAAGTCAGCCTCTCTGATATCTGAACCCTTTACTCTGGAATCTCTATTCAGTCGCTGAGCCTTTTCCCACTTTCCTGATTTTTCACCCCGTTTTCCACACTTTCAATCGAATCAGCCCTTGATATAAGCATTTATACCATCTTCATGATCTGGGGTAGCCTTGATAGCCAGTGGCCTCTTTTGGTATTTCTTCTTAACTAGAAAGGAACGGCTCTTCCAAGGTTCATCAAAATGCAAAGAATGTGTCGAATTTCGGTCCGCATCAAACTTGTCTTCAAACAGTTGGGAACCCCAAGACCATCAGATCCATATGACTCGAACTCTTTCTTTGTTTGGGGGTGATGGAGACCTTGAACTATACTCTGCATAGATTATTGGAGTCATGCAAATCGGGCCCTAGTCCAGCTTCAGAACGAGCTTATTCTTTAGCACTCTCCATAAATTTATCTCACAGGCACCCAAAAAATCCTAGTTCAGTTCTACCCATAATTGGTTCTCAGTAGCCAACACCGTCTCTGGAATGAGGGGCCAAAGTCAACTGATTGTAAGCATCCGACAGCAGTGGAGCCACCTATACTAGTGAGAAATGGCCTAAACTCTAAGGAACTATGACTATAAGGAGAAGAGCCCCAACCCAGGGAAACAACTTGATCAGTGAAGAACTAAGGTATCTCACCATAAATAAAATCACTAAGAATGTGGAACAACTTGCTCATAACTGAATTACCTCAGAATCCGATAAGCAAAGTAGAACGATGAAGAATTGAGTCCCAGAAGGCAATCACAATGATACCCAAAAGTCCTCAGAGTAGTCCAGGGGCTTCCACCAGTTACAATACCAGTGAATATCCTTCGTTTCCAAAGCATGTCTAAGCATTTATGCCAGAATGGCCCTCAAATAGTAAGACCTAAAACGGAAAGAACATGGGCAATACATCACCTCAACGGGTTTAGCTATCAGCCGCATGTGATCAAGAAGCCACATGCAGAAAATCAAGGGGCTACCCTTAACACTTGGATTTCTAAGCAACTCGATAATGGCATTTATGGTTTCGACTACCACTACCAGAATTAGAGTTCTCCCTCGCAAAGGTATCAACTCAGCCAGTCTCACATTAGCAACCCTGGGCCCACAATGGTAATATATTTGGAAACCAGCCATGGCTCCAAGGCCGCCACCCAGCCTCTTGCATATTGCATACTATGGTTATTCGGTGTAGCATAAAGATATTCAATCACAGAAGAAAGCAGTATATGCTTACCTCGGATAAATAACCTGGCCCGCTCTACGCTAACTTCCAACAACTCATGAGGTACATGATATACCCATCTTGAATCCCCAGAATCACAATGGGTAGATTGGTAGGACATCCATCAAAGCTGAGAATTTCTCAAACATAGGGCAAAGCTCATCCAGGCCAAATCAGAAGACATGATCCTGAGGATCCCAAAATTTACAAGCGGCTCGGAGAATATCTTCATGAATAAAAACCGTGCACAAACTCATAACGAAATCCAAACGAAAATGCCTATCTAAGTGAATAAGCTCTACCTTGTTGATGGGCCCATGAACGATCGGAATTGGAGCTCAAAAATTGTTAGGTTGTCTTCGATAGCCATTGGGGTCCGTCTAAGAGAAATGGAGTCATATGTCTCCGTTGAATGAGAGTGCCCAATATATAAGGAGGGAGCCCTAAGTTGTATAAAGATTGAACTTATAATCTTAAAATCAAGAAAAACCAGGAAAAACTTATCAGGCAAAACAAACGATTTTCCATTTGTTTTGGATATTTGTGGAAACATATCTTTCTAATCAACCGTCTGGTTTTACTCAAAAATATGAAATTTTCTTCTGACTAACCATCTGATCTGAGGCCTGAGATCGAAAAAATTCGCCATCTTGACTAACCAACCAGCCGGTTGGTCAGTAGGGATGGAGTTTTTTCAGAGTTCGCCCCTTTGGAGGCCAAACTGTGTATCTGTTCTGAAGCCAATTCATATTCAAATTCAATCCATTCTTTCTCCAATCTTCTTTCTTCCTGTGCAACTGTGTGTATGTACGTTAAAGCAGGACAAGTACAAAAGAATTGCTAATAAAAATCTCTAGTAAAAAAGAGAAAAGAAAGAAGATGTTCATTATAAGAAAATTAGAGTTTGATAAATGAGTTCCTAGCAAACTTCAAATCCTACTGTAGAATATACTGGCAAGTCTTCAATCAATCCGGGGCTTCTTAGGGTTGGGTTCCTCCTCATCGCCGGACCCTGAGGGCTCTTCATTTCACTCAACTTCATAGTCCTCGTCCTCAGGGTCGGGGATGACTCCGATGTCATGGGCTCGATCGATCCACTAGGTTTTCCAAATCTCTTGTATACTGCGGTTCTAAGTTGATCAACGGACACGAAATTACTTTGTCTGTAAGGGGGCAGGGGCTTTCTCTTTACTAACACTAGTGACCTCCTTCTCCTTGGGCGGTGCGAACTACGGTTTGTGAATCGGCCTGAGGAGGACCTGACTCGTCACTCATGTTTTCTTCTGGCCTCCCGTCTGTGGCACTAGATCTCCTCCCATAGGGGTCAGAGTGGCAGTAGCAGTAACAACACGCTCTATGAAGTTCTATATGGCACTCGATCCATATCCCGAAGGTGACATCGAAAGGACCATCAAGTTTCATAGATGGCACTTTCGCCATCTCTGTAGATGGCCCATACACCTCTATCAAGTCTTGCAGAGCGTACACCATGTCTTTCAGACTATGGATCATCCGGTGGGCATAAAAGTAAGAGCAAATCATAAAAGTCAAGTTGCACAAATTTAGGGTTTGAGATTACCATCTTAAAGCCCAAACACGTTTTCATCCTTCTTGTGCCGGGTGATTGGCTCCGTCTCGTGGCCCTTACCCCTCAGATACACCGGCGCTATCCTAGAAGGGAACATAATCCCCTAAGCATGCTCATCTTCCTTCTTGCCCTTCCCCTTCCTGTCCTGAGCTGTCCTAGCCAGCTGAATCCCTTCTGCCCACTCTGAAGTCAAAGGAGAGGCTAAGTTCTCTCGCAAGAATGCCTCGTAAGTGTCACGCCTCTCGGAGGGGTGCAACGCTAAACAAATCGGTTAATATATATACCTTAAGGGTAAACAGAGCTTTAGTACAAACCTAAAAATATACAACAGAAGTATGTCTTAAAAGTTACAGTCGTCCATGAGTGAAGGAAAAATAACATTATACTACTAACCACCTCTCTCTATACAAGTGCTACACTCCAAAACAAAAGAAAAATAGCTAAAACTCTGCTTACGTAGCGTAATACTCCTGATTCTCCTCAAGTAATCCTCTTCCTCTTCTGGAAAATATTTCGACTCGAAACCTAGAAAAATGGTATCGGGGATGGGTCAGTCTGATGGCTCAGTAGGGTATCCGGTGATTCTAAGTCCAAACATGAATTGATTATATTATGAATGGTTAGTACAGCATACAAGTTCACTCGAACAGATGATACATATGTACTTAAGAATAATTTAATATCGAGTATCACTTACAATATTTTCTAATACTTTCCCTTGAAAAACGAGAATAGTATATAGAGCAAGATCTGAAATCCTGTAAACTATCTATACGAGAATGGCAAGTAAGACCCAAATATTAACGTGATTCCAAATATTACCAAAACAATATAAACAAGCTCAAGACAAACATGAGACAAGTACATGAATACCAACATGCAAATAGCATGCCCCTCATGCACAAGCCAGCCTTCCCTGAGTGCAAAAGAGTTTTCGTATTTCAACTAACTGCTATAGTGAGTTCAATAGAAGAAGTCCAACGCCTTCACAGGCACACCAATAATTCCTTTTGGGATGTAGTTGTTGACTCATCCATTTTGATGATTTCAAATTTATTATCTCTAACATTAATTTGACGACATTATTAAGATAAATATTTCAGGATTTATCTTAATCAAACAAAGAGGGAAGACAAAATAAATAAAAAGAGGGAAGACAAGAGAATTAAAGGACGGATGATTATTGAAGAAGTCCTCGAAAATGCAATCATGATCGACGACGAAAATACTTGTGAAATTCGCTCGAAAAAGAAAATTAAAGTCGAAAAAGCTTAAAAATGTCATCTTCAATTACATTTGTTTCTATTAGGAATTGAATGGAATTTGAATATGTAATATTTAGGCAATGAAACTTTTATAAAATTAGCATGTTTACTTTTAAAAATAATGAACGTTGTGATTGATAACGTATTGATTTATGTGGCTATTCTATTTGGTATGTAATCGTAATACTCTCTTCAACTTTGTCTGAAGAAATTACTTCTTGATATGATATAGACCGCATAGTTGAGCACAGATTCATAGAAGAACTCACATGGCAGGTAAAAAGGTTCTTATTTCATTTTCTTAATATTTAACGTGAATATACACGTGCATCGCACGTGCACCCAACTAGTTTTAATAGAAAAGGGTAGAATACTAAAATGGTCTAGGTGTGTGGTTTATCTTTCAACACCGGTGTAAGGTCACATTCTACATACAACACAAAGGAAATTACAAAAAAGGCCGAAAAGCAATAAAAAAATTTCAAGTGTAGTCCTTTTAGTTTTTTAGTCCCTAGCGTAGTCGCCACTATAGCAAATCGCCTCGGAAAAATTCCTAGACCCCATAAAATGGGTCTAAAACTTTTAGGATTCGCCATCTCATTTATTAAACCAAGGAAAATAAGAAAAACCCTAAACATAACTCTAAAATGTCCAAAAGACTAATAATGTATTAAAAATAAATAATCGAGCTTGGGGACTAAGTTATACGACGGGAAGGTATTAGTCACTTACCCTTTCGGTTTCTACTTCATTTGACATTTTCACACATATTAATATGCAAATAAAATAAACAAACCCTAATCCTAATTTATTGATTTGGATTTGACAACAAGGGTCAAATTGGCTACCTATTTGGTCGGATAAACTAGAATCAAAATCATTGTAGTTCGACTCGGATCCTACAGGGGGCATCCTACACTTTGGTCTTAGAACTATGAAATGAAACAAAATGACCCTTTTTGATATTTTTTGTATGATGAAAATGTGATCGCGGGAAAGGGAATCACTATAGACCATTATACTAAACTAGCCTAGAAAGCGATAAAATGTACCTCGCGAGTGCGCTTGCCTAGAAGACTCGGGAACGCTTTGCGAAGGATCCACGATGGAAGCGACTAAGATATAGAAATTAATATGAAGTGCTAGTTTATTTACTACTTCTTTATGAGAAATGGTATAAAAGCTCTACGGAGAAAAAACTGATCCTCTATAATTTTGTCCAAAGTCCCTGCTTATAAAGGTTTGGGACGCCAGAAATGATAAAGATGACCATCTCAATCTGTGAGTGAGATAAAGCAGAATATATGATAAAAATCGCAAACTAAGAAAAGTCAACTAGTCGATCGGTTTGTCAAAAACCGGCTAGTTCATCACATAATTTAAAAATATTTTTCGGTGAATTTCGAGACGTTATCTGACCCTAATTTAGTAATTATCTCTGATTTAATCATATGGGATATACCAGATTCAAAAATTATCTTCATATTTCATATAAATCAAGGATTAAATCACTTGTATTAAGGATAACTCACAAATAATTCTAAAATCTTTTAAGGAAATAATTCCTTGATATATGGACTGGACCCACCTAAATAGATTGGACTGAGCCCAATTACTGGTTGGACTGGACTGGACTGGACTGATTGATGGACCAGATAAAACTAATCATGTTTAATACATTATTAGCCTACACCCATATTAATAGACTTTAATACATAATAAATCCCAACAATCATTTAAAAAATGAAAGGACTACAAAAATGGGATGTCTACAATAGCAATTACCTGATTATTTCTTATTAAAATGACCATTTTCTCTATGAATTTTTCTAGCCCTATTTTTGAAATTATAACCTCTGGGTTTGAGAGCATGAGGAGTACTAGAAAAATAGTTTGGTTTAAAAACATCACGACAATTACAACATGTGGAACCAGTATTAAAATTAGAGGTATGAGCAATAAAATAAGATACGTTTCTTTTCTTTTAGCTCTCCTTTCAGTTTCTAATCCTAGTAACATAGGCAACTTTTTCATTTGGACTTTATTGACGTAGTAATAGGGTCCCATGAATCTGGCAGGCTACACAAAATAATAGATGCTTGTATTTAATTAGGGATATGGTTACTTAAAACTGTCAATTCTTTTGCTATCACCAATAACCTATTGACATGGTCTACAACACTTTCACCTTCTTTCATAACAGGACAATTGTACTTTTCAATTAGAAGTTGGATGTAAATGTTGGAAGCAGTACCACAAGCTTCAGTGTCCGCATTAAACATTTTTCACAGTTTTATTAGTCCCTATAAATTACTTCTGTAAATGCTGGAAGCAGTGCCACAAGCTTCAGTGTCCGCATTAAACATTTTTTTAGCAGTTTTATTATTCCTCATAAATTACTTAAAAGTCTGGTCCATAAAGGCAACAAGGTCGATCTAGCCAAATTTTCATTTTAAACAAAATGATCAAAAGCCCCCTAGCAACCTCCCCAGCTCTAAGAGGTGGCTCTTTAGGGTAAGACACATCTTGAACATATTCAACAAATTTTTGAAATAAGATGTGCCTAATCCCATTTTTCAAGTTGAAATTCCCATTCTGTTTTTCAGTCTTACTAAGTTCAAAACTAGCAGCCTTAGACAATCTCACCAAGATTCAAATTCCCATTCTGTTATAAGCAATCTCACCAAATTAAGACAAGATTAAAATTAGGTCGCGTGAAAAAAAAAGATATTGATCACAAATTCACTTCAATAATTTTCCCAATTTGAGTGATTTCTGATCAAGAGCTTCAATGTAATTCCTGCAATTGGTGATCTCTTGATGAAGATTAGAAGGTCACAACTAAAATTGAGAAGAAAATGTCAACCAAAGACCTAGAAAATTCTAAATGACCAATAGTATTCGGTCTTGACATTATCCACCAAAAGCAATAACCGTTGTCGAACCGAAAACTCTTCAAACTTGATATTTCCCACACAGAAAAAATCAAGCTATCGGTATTTCACCGTGCCACCGCCAAGAGATGATGAGAATGAAAATTGAACCGTTCAAGTAAAGAAGACAAACCAAAATAATACATGCACCGTCCAAGTAAAGAAAACAAAACTTGCGATAAGAATTGGATCTTATCTATCCAAAATTGTGGCTTGAATTGTGAAATGTTTGTGAGACTTCTATTAACAGACTCATGTGCATTTTTTAATCTTTGTGAGGTGTTTGGTAAAGTGAATGGTAAGAACGATATTGTGTGTATAAGATGCACCAAAGATGTAAAGTATACAGTGGCGGACCAACGTCGGAGCTAGGGGGCCAGTGTATCCCCTAAACTTTTCCCAACAAAAAAAAAATCCCCAAGCACTAGGCATGTCTCTCATCTCTTTGCTCGACTCATTGCCTCTCTCTCTCTCTCTCTCTCTCTCTCTCTCTCTCTCTCTCTCTCTCTCTCTCTCTCTATCTCTCTCTGCCCCTGACTCTCGCAGACATCTCTCTTACTCGGACGACCAAACACCTCATCGAGACACCGACGGCCGGACAGTGAGCGGCAGCCGGCAGGGGCTCTCGAGTCTCGAATCTGCCCTACTCTCTAAAAAAACTCAAACAATAAAACAAGCTTTAAATAACCCATAGACGATGGGCGACGGCAACAGGCGACGCCGCAACGGTCGAACGGCGGCCGACAGGGCCTCTCACCCTCTCTCTTATTTCTGTGAGATTCAAATCTGGAACAAAATCAACAAACTATAAACCGTCGAACCGAACAAGAAGCACTGAGGCAGCGATCGGTGAGGACTCTATAGGCGATAACAACCCTTTGCTCTGTCGGGCACTGGCGACGACGACGAGCATCGGCGACGGCGAGGACTACCGGCGAAGAAGTCTGCCTTCATTTTTTTGTGAATTTGAGGTAGGCAATTTTGCTTGGCTAATTTGCTCAGTAACTGATTTGCTCAATAATTGATTTTCTCAGTAATTAATTTCCTGATTGCTTTGCTCATTAATTAAATTGTAGTAATTGATTTCCTAATTGCTTGGCCAATTTGCTTTCCTAATTCTTAATTAGTTAATTGCTTTCGAAATTCCTAATTTACTGTACAGATAAATTCTAATTGTGTTAGAATGTGATGTTGAGATACAATTTGTTTAGCTATTTAACTTAAAATTGGGAGGTTGAAATGTATTTTTGTGTTGGAATTTGATTTTGTGTTGAGATTGGGAAGTTGATCTTAAGCTTGAGCTTTGGAGGTTGATCTTGGAATGTGATTTAGTTTTAAAATTGGGAGGTTGATCTTCAGCTTGAAATTTAATGTTATTTAAATATGTGATGTTATGTTGGAATGTGATGTTGTGTTGAGGTTGGGAGGTTGATCTTGAGCTTGTATTATTGTGTTGGAATGTGATTTAGTTTTAAAATTTGGGTGGTTGATCTTGAGCTTGAAATGTACTGTTATTTAGGTATGTGATGTGTTAGAATGTGATGTTGTGTTGAGATTAGGAGGTTGATCTTGAGCTTGAGATTGGGAGGTTGATCTTGAGCTTGTATTATTTTACTTATTAAAAAATATATTATTATTTTACTTAAATAAAAATTATAGTGAATTCGATATATTTATGGCACCCTCTGGATAGAAATCCTGGTTCCGCCATTAAAAGTATACCAAGGCAGAAAATCAATTTGGGCTCTGATACCACTGAAGAAGATTAATGTATCGATAAAAGCTCCTTGACATCTTGATTTAGGGATAACGATCTGCAAGCTCAAGAGGCATATATATATATATATATATATATATATATATATATATATATATGGGAGCTGATCCGTTGAGAGCGTGGGCAAAATAGGAGAAGTTGCAAACGCGATCTGACCGTCCATCCCGAAAGATGGACGGTCCAAATCGCGCCTTTTTCGAATACTGTCAGTCGTCCGCGATACAGTATAGCGGACGGACTTTTTTACCTTTTTGCCCTCTGACCCGTCCGCTATACTGTATCGCGGACGGTCCAAAATTTTTTTTTACGTTTTTTTTAAGTTCGTCCGCTACATAATGTAGCGGACGATTTTTTTACAAAAATAGCCTCCTGTTCCATCCGCTACATTATGTAGCGGAGGAGTAGGCAGGCACACATTTGCTGTGGGCATGATTTGCTGAAGGGCCCCACCCTTTGTCCTTTCCCCCCATTCTTCTTCTTCTTTTGTTCTCCAGAAACCATTCTTCTTCTTCTTCTTTTGTTCTCCAGAAACATACCCACGTAGAGATAGGCCACCCCATTGTCCTTTCCCCTCATTCTTCTTCTTCTTTACACAGGCACCCATTTACAAATCCAATGTCACATTCCATACTTACTACACACTACACCATTTTGTAACTCTCTAATATACACATACATATACTCATATGCATATAACCAATTTCTCCAACTCCCACAGCTAGACCCATCATCTTCTCCTTCATTCACTAAATTTTTGTTTCCCTCCAAGCTACTGCCCTTGCTTCATTTTTCTTTCCAAAGCATAATCTTCTCAAACCCAAGTCACAGCAAAGCAGCCACTGCCTCACGGCAATGGCTTGTTATTGTCCAATCTACACACACTGCCTCACGGCAGTGGGTCCTTTTCCTGTCAACAGCATACTTGACAGCCTCCCCAAGGCTGTTTCTCTCCAACCTTTTGGCTCCGATACACTTACGCAAGGTCCCCGTCCCAGCCGCACTCCACCACGGCTGCCATCACTCCACGGCCTCACCATGCACCAACATGACACGGCTGAAATTCAGCCTTCCCTTACCCATGCATACTATTTACATTATGTGTTACATCCAGAACCCATAAAAGAAATCATGGTGAGAGAAAAGAGAGAGAAAGCGTCATAAATTGATGAGAGATAGAGAGAGAGAGAGGAAATAGAGTGTGTCAGAAATTGACGAGACAAATGAGAGAGAGAGAGAGAGAAACATGTCAGAATTTTAATGAGAGAAAGGACTGGAAAAAAAAATAATGCCTGCTTACTCCTCCGCTACATAATGTAGCGGATGGAACAGGAGGCTATTTTTGTAAAAAAATCGTCCGCTACATTATGTAGCGGACGAACTTAAAAAAAACGTAAAAAAAAATTTTGGACCGTCCGCGATACAGTATAGCGGACGGGTCAGAGGGCAAAAAGGTAAAAAAGTCCGTCCGCTATACTGTATCGCGGACGACTGACAGTATTCGAAAAAGGCGCGATTTGGACCGTCCATCTTTCGGGATGGACGGTCAGATCGCGTTTGCAACTTCTCCTATTTTGCCCACGCTCTCAACGGATCAGCTCCCTATATATATATATATATATATATATATATATATATATATATTATGAACTCGGATTTGTTTTCTGGGTGTTCAAAAGTGTTTGTACAACGTGTAGATGGTGACTATGTATGTAGAGAACTTTTACCTACAAAAAATAACCGTCGAAGTCATGGAAACGTGTCTCTATATTTTTAAGTCAACTATGTAACTATCACTTCAATCTCATGTGTCCATATTTTTGGAGTCCACAACGTGATTATCACTTCAATCTTAACTCCCTACAGTCGACAAGGGCCAAAAATACCCTGGGAGTTTTATCCAAAATAAACCAACTAGTTGACTAGATCTTTTACTTCCCATCAAACAATTCTAGTTCAGCTATCCAAAACTAACTAGACATGACCAAAATATATTTAGCACAAGAAATTTATTTATCCTACGGTTGGAGGCTAATTTATCCTTCAAATCATGACTTTAACTTATATGGCTTACAGTTACATAACCCAACAGATTTTATGATAATGATTTACGAAGTATGCCATCAGCTTCTTACAGGAATGCTCGGAGTATATTCTTATATTTTTGGTATTGAGGAATGTTCAATATCAACATGGCATTTCCACAATACTAAAACAGTATGCAATTAGTTTCCTTGGGGAATGTTCGGAGTCTATACTTATATTTTGGTACTGAGGAATGCTTTGTATCAGCGAATTCAAGTTCTATTTTAGAAAAAAGGTGCTCCCTGATTTACAACTATTAAATAGGTGTTTAACCTTGGAAAAGATGGGAAAACCTTGATTGTATACTTGAGAATGAGTGGAATAAACACTACGAAAAACTTGTTGGCGAAAATAATGAGAAAATGCAACCAGGCTTCTTTTTAAAAGAGGAGAGATCATGCGAGCTTAGTATTGGCCTTTTTTTTCTTTATAAACGACTCAATTTTGACATTATATTGTAAAATTAATTATAAGTAATCATAAAATATAAAAAGTATTTGATTTTAAGAGATTAGCATAAATATACATATGCAACGAACACAACAATGAACAAGCTATTAAACAGACTGAATAGTCGCTCGGTTATGCTAGCATACTCTTTTGGAGAAGTATTTCCCTATCAAATGCTGATATCAACATATTGATACATACTTCCAATATTTTGCTTTTAGAAAATCCAAATTAAAGTGAATATTAAAAACTTTTGATAACCAGTTACAACTTGTTAGAGCAATGGTACGCTAATAAGTGTTATTTCATGTTTTTCTTCTAGATTGCATTTTGAATATATACCCTCCCAAGATACCCCGCATCATAGTCAAGGACGCAGCCCGGTTGGAGAAGCTATTACTCTGGGGCAAAATTTTAACCCGATGAGCGGTCATCATGGAGAAGGGCCGAGCAATCCTTCCGGTAGTCCGCCAGAAATCCAAAAGGCAAAAAAAAAAAGCCGAGTGTTGGAATCATTTTGATGATATTATGGCAGACGGCGTCCGAAGACCTCGATGTAAGTACTATGTTAAATTATTTTCGTGTGGTAGTGGTAATAGACATCTTAATAGGCATTACCCTCTGTGTGCAAACAAGGCCATGTCGAACCTAGCCAAACGTAGTTATCTTTTGACGGTAAGTTATTTGTTTATAATCAGCGAGAGCAAAGAGACGATTTCGCTGAATTTATTATTCACGATGAACAAGCCTTTAGTTTTGCCGATAATGCTAAGCACTCTAGATATATGAACACTTTCGTGCAACCTTTGTATAAAAAAGTTCATAGAAACACAACTAGATTTGATGTACTTTAGACAGTATAATTGTAACATCCCGGAATTTCCGGAACGTTAACACTCGATCCATTAATCACTAAATCATAAAATCCTCAACTCAAACAAAATAAATACTACCAATCTGTCAGAGCAACTAATCCATCGACTTAATCATAGTTGAAACATCAAGTCCAAACTAACAATTCTAAATAACAATAATGACCCACGCTGGGGTTCTAATGACTAAGACTGAAAGTTTAAATTTCTCTTTCGCTCAGCTCAGATCTAGTCCACCCCCAAAGTGATCTATTGTTGGTTATAACCTGCAGAAAGGAAGTCAAAGGGGAGTGAGCTTTCGAGAGCTCAGTAAGGTCGATCAAAGATTTAAAATCACAAAAACGATTCGGACGATTTTTCATATAAAACTTTTGAAGAGTATTTTCAATGAAATACAACACTTAGACAAAGATGAACAAAACGAACAATTTTACATTTCAAGTCCAATAACAACTTTTTGAGGAATTTTGCTTTCGATGAAATCACTACAATACGATATAAACATAGGGATGAGTATTCAACTCAATCCCTTAAATAATAGGCATTTGAAACACTTCGGATATAATAAAGCATGAATGGATAATATTCAAAACAGTTCAAGTGTAATAAAACATAGACAAGAAACATTGAACATGAGCAGTACAGAAGCAAAGCCACCCCGGCAGTGCTCGATCGCTTTACATATGCATATGTACACTGACTAGTCCATCTAGGTACTAGTTAAACCCATCCAACAGACCATCCTTATAACGCCAACAATACAGACCATCCTTATGGCTCCCAAGTTACTAACTCATGTCAACATTGAGAAACAATAAATAAATTTCAAAACATTTGATGATAATTGAATCGATAAAACAGATGAGAATAAACAAATTAAGAATTCCAAACGATCGCTTAAGGTTCAAGTTAGGCTTTGATGGACAGTTTCAAAACATCTTTTCTATCAGCATAAAATCGAATCAATTTAGTTTGTAAAACTGTTCTATAAGCATTTGAAAACAGAATGTCGAAATAGGGTTCAGATAGAATTTCTTACCTCGGTCCAAGCTATGCGATGCTAGCAACCTTGATCAATATTTTCTGAATAAACCTAGATTAGCAATTTATTTGTTAGAACATAATTTATGTAAAATACACTATAAACCCTAACATCAACTACCCAAACGGCGCTCACTTCTAATCCCGAAATCGCGCAACTCAAACGGATCCCGCACACAACTAACCTAACTGAAAATCTTATACACTCCTTAACGTGTAATGACACTCTAAAATTTATAATAAATTTACACTAGAACACTTTTATGGCTTAAAACATTATTAAAAGTCAAAATATGATTTTTCTGAAATTTTGAATATTTCGAAATAAAATAATTTCTTTAAATACAATAAAATCTCATAAATTGCCAAAAATACTTCCAGCTGCAAACTAAGTCCCATGATTTTTATATTAACTTTTAAATATGTATAAAAATTATAAAAATATAAATCAGAAATTAAAAGGCATTAAAACTATTTTTTAAATATTCATTTTGCTAAAAATAATGCGATATGGAAACCATAGCAAATCAACTCCAAGAATTATAAAATTAAAACTGAGTCTTATTTATGCCATAAATACTTTACTATAATTTTTACGAAAACATTTTCAGGGTTTAAAAGCTCCAAAAGAATTTTACAAATCTGTAATTACAGAAAATATTAAAAATACATACGATTTCAGAAATTTTCACAACTTTACCAGAAATTCTAATATAGCCTAAGGTATTACAATATAAAATTTCACATGCTAACGATAAGTGTGCGCTAGCGTATACACGTGCGGAACTTAACGCTAACTCGAATACCCGCTTCGTACTTCTCTTCTTCTTTCCTACTTTCCTACGCCCAGCTATTTCCCAGAATTAAACCCATCCACCCCTTATTTACTCACTCTTCACACCCATTACACACATGTATACACTTACACACAAACACATACCATTTACCCTCACTTCAGCCATCACCTATGCACCTCTTTATACCCATTACACAAATATACACGCATGCACACAAAACCACTTCTCGACAGCCCTTCTTCCTCTTTCAAATGCCACCAAACCCACTTTTTCACCCACATAACATGCAGACACAACCCTCCAAAACATCACCAATATCACTTCTCACAAATCACAGCAAAAGCCACTGCCTTTCGGCAGTGGTTTCTTCTTCTTCTTGTCCAACAAACCTCATACCCACAAGAAAAACAGTCGCGGCTACCTTCCTGTATTCCCATAAAACCCATCACACTTGTAGTCATATTACATCCACTCATATACACACCTCATACATTACACTATACACTTGCAAGGCTTTATCTTCCCAAGCATCTAACAGTCACAACAAATTCACTGCGGGATTTCTTCTTGCTCAAATAACACACATACACACATGCCTTCCCACCTTCTCTCATAACCCGATACATGAATATACACCCCTGCGTCACTCCATGTAGCACCACCACTTTGCATCCATATTCTCACACACCCAGGCTCATGTTTTTCCCGTCCATTATGCACAGCAACACAACAAAAACTCACACACAATATACACCATATTTCCTTACTCCCATACCCAGCTGCCTTCCCTTCCACACCCACACACAATCGTCGTACACTACATGCAAATACCCACATCACGCTGCACCCGAACAACCCATACGCACACGCTCACTGGACAGCCGTGGCTGTCTCTCTCTATCTCTCTCAATCTCACAGTTAAGGCAAACCCACAAACTTCTATGGTTTTCACACTTTCAACACGTTCACACCATTGCACCACTTATATCCAGTCACACTCACATCCCCCTTTCGTTCCTTAATTCACCCACAAAGTTTCACAGTCATAAATTCATCATCCAACACCAAAAACACACGCACGCATCTTCACAGCTAAAACCCAACACACCATTATACCAATATGCACTATGCGGCACACCATGACATGCAGCACACAACCTCACATTCAGAAACCCATCACGCTCACAAACCCGTATACATGCCGTTCCCCTTTAGCCCACTATATGTAAATGCATATATACTGAAAACTAAATGTAAGATGACGATCTCTTACCATCTCTTTCCTTTACAACCCATATCACACACTTTCAAACAATCACTAACACACGGCTCTACAAACCCATTTGCAGCCTCTCTCTTACTCTTCTTCTCATCACATTCACACACCAGATATATAAATACACACACTGTTACGCTACACTCTGTTAACCCATGAATCTAATTCAGCCACTTCCATTAATCTTATACCCACACTCATATATATATAACTCACGTTGAGTGAAATCAAGAAAAACACAGACTTCACTTCTCTCTCTCTTATAACATCACCAACCCACATCTACACCCATATATATATACCCACGTACACAGTACACTACACAACCTATATCCATGACAACAGTCCACTAAAACAAATATCCACGGCTGTCCTTAGCACCGTTAAATAACATAGAGAACAAGAGTTAGGAGACTCACCGGAAAAAGGCAACTCCGATCGCCGGAAAGTCCCTTGATCTCTCTCCGCCTATCTCTCTATAGGTGAGTTCGACGGCTCACAGGGAGCTTGACGGCTGACCAAACTATTCAATATAAATATAGTCACAAGAAACCCTAATGAGAAAATAAAGAACCCTACACACCATTTGTCGCTAAAACCTCAAACCTAGTACTTATAAAAGGAATATGGTCCAAATATATATATATATATATATATATATATATATATATTTCAATACGTGATGTGTTAGGAAAAATTATAAATGGTTGCTACGCCACTCCGTTTGAAAATTTGTCGCTAATCAGTACACCGTCACCAAAAAGTTTAATTGTCGCTAATTAAAAATATCAATTCTTAAAATATATTTCTCCGCTAAATTTTATTTTATTAATCCGTTAAAAATATCGGGGTATTACAATAATGCTGCTAAAGCACGCTTGATTGATTATTTTGATAATTTTGATGGTAGAGTTAGTCTTACATCTGATGTTTGGTAATTTCCTTTTACTTTTGTTAGTTATGCTTGTGTGACGACCCATTGGATTGATTCTGATTGGACTATGAACAAGAGAATCATCGCTTTCGAACTCTTTCCTTATCTGCATGATGCAATTAATGTTGCTACTATTATAATTAATACATGTAACATGTTTAAAATAAATAATAAGATTATGAGTATCAGTTTTGATAATGCTACTAACAATAAAGTTGTTATTGCAGCCTTAAAGGAAAGCCTTCAACCTGTACTTGCTTGTGAATTATTTCATGTTCCATATGTTTGTCATATAATTAATTTAATTGTTCAAGATGGTTTAGCTGCTGCAGGAGATATTCTTCTCAAAATGAGAGGTATGACAGCGTTTATTAATAGTTCGGGTCCGAGAACACAACAATTTAAAGCGTTGTGTGTTCAATATAATTTGCTTCGTAGGAGACCACTTACAGATGTCGTCCATATGTGGAACTCCACATATCATATACTTTTACATGTTTTGGTATACAAAGAAGTGTATATGCATTTCCTACTCACCACATTCCCAGAAGGCTTGCCAACTCCCATAGAATGGCAGATGGCTACACACCTATCCGAATTTTTGGAGGTATTTTACACGTCTACCAATATATTATCTGATAAGTACTATCTCACCTCCCCTATCGTTGTATTAGAAATTTTCAAAATGGCTACAATGTTAACAAAATGGAGATATGTAGGACCATTTCAGGAAATAGTAAAAGATATGAACAAAACATTTAATAAATATTGGAAGAAACTGCCTATTATTTTTGCTGTAGCCACTTGTTTGGATCCTATGTTAAAGTTGCATGGTGTGAACGTCTCGATACAAGAGATAGCAAGACTAATGTGCTACACAGAAGCGGGCACAACCAAACTTACAACGAAAGTGAGCAAGACATTTGAAAATCTGTACAACCTATATCATAATTCCGCTGACGTGCGCGGGCGAGCTTCATCGTCGAGTGGAGAAATGTATCATGTGCCATACCTTAAGGGCCTTGAACATCTAGTAGCAAGACAACTACCAAGGGAAGGTACTTCTAGTTCGGTAGGTTCGTCTACTTTTTTCTCTTTTAATGAGATTGGTTTGTATGTCAATACTAATCATTATTATGCTTTATCAATGCAAGAACATGTTAATTTTAATTTGTTAACTTTTTAGAAACAAAGTCAAAACATTTATAAAACTTTATCCCAAATTGTCCGAGATGTACTGCCGATGCAAGCCTCCACGGCTGCTTCAGAGTCGTTATTTTCAGCGAGCGGGAGGGTGTTGGATGACAAGAGGAGTCGTCTTAACACCGAGTCACTCGAGTTATGTGTATGTTGGAAGGATTATCTTGATGCGAAATACCGCGAGCAAGATAAACTGATTGATGATATGAGGAGCAGCGATTCGGTCGTCGAAACACTTTCGGATGATTAGGTAATTTCCTTTTATTTTCCTCTTCTCAAGTTTTTAGAATAAATTTTTCACAAAATATAGTTTACATTTTCACCGTGGATTATTTTAAACAAATTAAATGTATTTAAAGTAAACAACGCAGATGAGAATGTGACTATTTACAAGCAAAATATATATTTTTCATATATATATATATATATATAGGGAGCTGATCCATTGATAGCGCTAGCAAGTTGCTAGCGTTGTTTGGCCATCCGCTACATAATGTAGCGGACGATAATTTACCGTCCGTTACATTATGTAGCGGACGGTGAAAAAATTCACTGTTGTGGCGCGCGATCTGGCCGTCCATTCTCGCCCGTGGACGGCCAGATCGCGCTAGCAACTTGGGTTAAGTTGCTAGCGCTATCATTTTATCAGTTCCCATATATATATATATATATGTATTCGAAATTAGGTAACTTCGCCTGCTTGTTTACAAGCAGTCGGTCTCAAGCCCGGATGAAAGGAGGAGGGCCTATGAACAAATTTATCTTCAATTTAATTCCTCCGCAAAGTAAAAAACGAATAAGAAGAATTTTTGAAAATATATATATTTTTTGTTGGGCCTGGGCCCGGCCCAAGCCCGGCTTGGATTGGGCCTAAGTATCCCTTCCTTTAGCCCGGCCCGGCTAGTTTCCCCACCCCCCCCCCCACCCGGCCCCGGCCCGTATTCTCGGTTGGCCCGCTGGGCCTAGGCTGGGCCGGCCCAAACCTGGCCCATTGACACCTTTACCTGGGTGGTTTGGAGTTTTCTTTATGTTACAGTCATTCCATTGCTGGTGACGGAGGTATCTTGCAAAAGAACATTAGACGATTAACCACTTTGTCATACGGGATATGAAGAAACAGACATGTACAAGAAATCAAATAGGTATTTTTTAAATTATGTTAAATTGTTTATGGTTGAAAAGCTGCTTATTTTATTACCGAATATATCAACTCAACTTTATGTATGTGGGTGTTTGACAATCTTGAATCAAACAACATCAAGGTTTTTGATCGTGGGAACTAGTCTAATATCATGTGTTCTTTTGGACGATTAAAGATGTTGTTGATCTGCATTATATTTACCCTATATGACCCAACATCGAACTATGGGTATCTAACAATTGATTTCATATAACTTGAGAGTTTAGTTTTACACTAAGAAGCACAGACACAGATACGGTATCGGACACCGACACCGACGGGGACATCGGACACCGTAATTTTCAAAAAATCAGATTTTGGACACCGCAGGACACCACTATTTTTATTATATATATATATATATATATATATATATATATATATATATATATATATATATAGGGGGCCGATCCACACCCACCGGTGGGAAAATTTTAATTTCTCCACCCAACCGCAGGTAACACCAGCGGTTGCGAAAAAAAGTGTACGGCCCACTGCATTAATGGCATTAATGGCAAAAATGGCAAGAGAAAATGGCGAGAAAATGGTGAAATGGTGAGAAATTGGTGAAAATACCATGAGAAATTGGAAAAAGGACACCAACCGCGTAAAGAAGCAGCGGTTGGCATTAATTTCCCTGCCACGTGTCGTCTTCCACGCCTGCCACGTGGCCCAACCCCATGGCCCCTGCCACGTGTCGTCCCCCCTCCCTGCCACGTGGCCCAACCGCATGAACAACCCGCGGTTGGGGGAGATGGCTCTGCCACGTGTCGTCCTCCCTCCGTGCCACGTGGCCCAACCGCATGAACAACCAGCGGTTGGGGGAGATGGCTCTGCCACGTGTCGTCCTCCCTCCCTGCCACGTGGCCCAACCGCATGAACAATCCGCGGTTGGGCGATGCCCTGCCACGTGGCCCCACGTGGTGTCCTTCTGCCGAATTTTTTTTTTTTTGCCGTAGCCTTTGACTGTCGATCACGGTTATTTTTTTTTCTACACTTTTTTCTGTCTTTTTTCTTCTCTCTTCCTCACTTTTCTCTCTTTATAATCCCCTCCCCCGAACCCTTATTCTGCACTCTATCATATTTACCAATTTCCTTCGTACTTCACATCTCACCTACATAATCTCCACAACAATATAAACCTATAAATTTTACGCTAGAAGATCGGTGGATAACCGCTAGAAGATCGGTAAATTTTTCTTTAAATATATCAAGTCACAACAAGTAAGTATTTTGAATTTCCTTATAATTCAATGTTAGGTTTATACAAATCAGCGTATTACATTTATAGATTCTAAAATAGCGATTTTATAGACAGTTTTTCACGAATTTATAAAAAATAGCTAGAGTTAGATTTTACCAAAATACAAAAAAGAGACCCTAGTTATTCTTAAAGGATCTGTCTCAGGTAAAAATTTTAGATTTTTCCAAAGACTGGAAAGGGGTTAACCGATACGGGGAACCTTGTAACTCTGCAGTGTATTTTAAAATATCAAGCTAGAGCGATTTCGCGCGAAAATTTTATGAGAAGCCTAGGAAGTAGGGAAGTACCATTCCTTAGGAATTCGGGCCATTCCGAAGCTGTTACCTATTTTTTTGGCCGAACGGCCCTTTAAGCGCTTGATCCGGACACCGGTTCGGGATTTTTGGGTGAAACCTCCGTAAAATACTTTTTAGGTCAAGAATGAATTCAGGGAGCCTAAAATAGCATTTCGAAGCCTCTTTTGATATTTTTCGATGCCAGGGGGCATTTCGGGAATTCGCCGCCCCGAGAGGGGTATTTCGGTAATTCTACAGTGCTAAGTTTTTCGACGGACTTTTTAGTCCAGAAATGTAATTACAAAACCTGAAATGTTGTTTTGAAGATGATTTGGCGCACGTAGGGGTGATAATGAATCCCCGGGGACTTTTTAGTCCAGAAATGTAATTACAAAACCTGAAACGCTTTAAAATAGCGTTTTAAAGCACTTTTGATATTTTCTCATGCCAGGGGGCATTTTGGTAGTTTGCCACCCCGCGAGGGGTGTTTTGGTAATTTTACGGTTCGGGGGCGTAATTGGCGCTAGGGTTGAAAACTTAATTAGATAGTTTTTTCACGAATTTATAAAAAATAGCTAGAGCATGATTTTGCCAAAGTGTAAAACAGAGACCCTAGGTATTTTCAAAAGATCTGTATCAGGTAAAAATTTCAGATTTTTCCAAAGACCGTAAAGGGGCTTGCTGATACAGGGAACCGTGTAACTTCGCAATCTAATTTAAAATACCAAGCTAGCGCGATTTCGCGCGAAACTTTTATGAGAACTCTAGGATGTTGGAAAGTTCCATTCCCCAGGAATTCGGCCATTCCGAAGCCGTTACCTATTTTTTTGGCCGAACGGCCCTTTAAGCGCTCGATCCGGACACTGGTTCGCGATTTTTACGCGAAAGATCCGTAAAATACTTTTTAGATGAAGAATTAACTCAGGAAGCGTAAAATAGCATTTTAAGGCACCTTTGATATTTTTCTTGATGCCAGGGGCATTTTGGTAATTTGCTAACCCGCGAAGGGTGTTTTGGTAATTTTCCCGCGCCAACTTTTCCAAACGACTTTTTAATCCAGAAATGTAAGTAAACCACCTGAAATATTTTTTTGAAGCTGGTTCGGGGGTGTTGGGGTGATAGTGAACCCCAGGGGCATTTCGATAATTTGCCGCTCATGGGGGGCTATTTTGCTATGAAGGATCCAGCTTAAAATTCATACCTTAAAATAACTTTTAGTTCAGGAAAGGGTGTGAGACACCCGAAAACTTATTTTGTTCCGGATGTTCTGAACCTTGTGACGCACCGGCGATGACTGCCAGGGGGTATTTTGCATAAGTAGCGGGTGTTTTGGTAACTTTCCCCCTTTAAAATTTTTCCTGATATATTTGGTATATAATTGACATATTCACATTAAACACTTGACTTTAACGCGGTTTTGGGGGTTTTGGGGGTGTAGGGGCCATCGGGGGGTATATTGCTATATAACCACGTTGGCGCTAAATTCACCTGCTGACTAGCGTAATTAAGCGTTCGGAGTGGTGGGAAGTGAGGATTTGTTTTAATACATTGAAATAATGACTATTGCTAATGTGTTGGTAAGCTAGGTTAAAGATCCAGTTATAGTTTTCGAATGTAAATATTATGGACGCTAAGTTGGTTTATAATTATATTTTGTTCTTAGAGGTATGAATTTCAGCCCTGGACCTCATGATACATCAATCCTATATCAGGTGTGGGAGCCGTCTAGTCGCTTGCCTCCTGACGCGTCTTCATCACATAGCTATGAATTCTGGGAGCCGTATAGTCGCTTGCCTCCTGACGTATACGACTCTCAGTGCCAGAGTCAGGTTCCCCAAGTAGGAATCCAGGCCTCGCGCCCAAGCTTCCGGTCGGACAAAGGACAAGCGACGAAGCCATTGAGGCCGGACAAGATGGGTTGGATCGACCGGCACTACTTCGGGCATGAGCCTGTCAATTTAACGGTGAGGGAATTCACAGAATGGAGGCGAGGGGGCGGCAGGAGTAAGTGGAAACCAGGTCGAAACGTGTTAGGCATGATGAACGCAAACTATCAATGTCCCGCTGCTGATGCGAACCTTATCATGATACCTTGTCATCATGCAAACCACTAGTTCCTATTAGTTCTCCATCCAGCGTTCAGAACGGTTCACATATACGATAGCCTAAGGGAGGACGAGCCTGGACAGCTGCTGGCACAGATGTATAACGAGTACATCACTTTAGTGGTTAGTTTTTATTTTTTGACCTTGGCTCATAGTATATTGTTCTTGTTTCATAGGCTTGATTCTCGTTTTTATTGTTGGATGCAGACTACTGTCCTCTCGCTAACGTGCGAACGGCCACAGGGGGACCCTTGGACGGTCGTGATGATAAAGGACCGACCAAAGCAATATAACGGTCACGATTGCGGGATTTACGTCCTCAAGTACATGGACTACATTTCTCGCTCAGAAGTGCTCAAACACTCCTCGTGGACTATGAAGGATGCCTTGACGTTTAGGTATAGGATAGCCTGGGAGCTGAAAAAGAATGAAGCTAGACGCCTTCATTACCATTATCCTGACGTGCATGGCTAGCTGCTGTGATGTTACAAAAAACTGTACCAAAAAGAAATGTACATAATTTTTCGCATGCTATGAATTTGGCGCTAAAATGTGCGCGAATATACCTTTCATATGACGCATTCGAAAAAAATTCGCGTCTCGCTTTTCGCCGAAATTCATAAAAATGGGCTAACTAGCGTGCATGAGGTGCAATGAACGAAAAAAAAGTGACAAAAAAAATTACAAGATTTTTCGAACGTTATGAATTGGCCCCTAAAGTGTGCCCGAATAGACCCTTCATAGGAAAACCCAAAAAATAACGTGTCTCGTTTTTCGCCGAAATACATAAGAATTGGCTAACTAGCGTGCCTCATATGCAATGAGCGAAAAAAAAGTGACAAAAAAAATTACAAAATTTTTCGAACGTTATGAATTAGCCCCGAAAGTGTGCCCGAATAGGCCCTTCATAGGAAAACCCAAAAAATACCGTGTCTCGTTTTTCGCCGAAATACATAAGAATGGGCTAACTAGCATGCCTCATGTGCAATGAACGAAAAAAAAGTGACAAAAAAAATTACAAAATTTTTCGAACGTTATGAATTGGCCCCTAAAGTGTGCCCGAATAGGCCCTTCATAGGAAAACTCAAAAAATAACGTGTCTCGTTTTTCGCCGAAATACATAAGAATTGGCTAACTAGTGTGCCTCATATGCAATGAGCGAAAAAAAAGTGACAAAAAAATTACAAGATTTTTCGAACGTTATGAATTAGCCCCTAAAGTGTGCCCGAATAGGCCCTTCATAGGAAAACCCAAAAAATCGCGAACCGGTGTCCGGATCGAGCGCTTAAAAGGCCGTTCGGCCAAAAAAATAGGTAACGGCTTCGGAATGGCGCGAATTCCTGGGGAATGGAACTTTCCAACATCCTAGAGTTCTCAAAAAAGTTTCGCGCGAAATCGCGCTAGCTTGGTATTTTAAATTAGATTGCGAAGTTACACGGGTCCCTGTATCAGCTAGCCACTTTACGGTCTTTGGAAAAATCTGAAATTTTTACCTGATACATATCTTTTGAAAATACCTAGGGTCTTTGTTTTGCACTTTGGCAAAATCATGCTCTAGCTTGTTCTCATAAAAGTTTCGCGTGAAATTGCGCTGGCTTGATATTTTAAATTACACTACAAAGTTACAAAGGTTGCGCGTATCAGTATTTGTGAAATTCGTGAAAAAACTGTCTAATTAAGTTTTCACCTTTAGCGACAATTACGTTTCATATTCACATTAAACACACATAGTGTTACACCCTAGGAATACACATAGTGTTGAAAAGTATTTTACGGAGGTTTCACCCAAAAATCCCGAACCGGTGTCCGGATCAAGCGCTTAAAGGGCCGTTCGGCCAAAAAAATAGGTAACAGCTTCGGAATGGCCCGAATTCCTAAGGAATGGAACTTCCCAACATCCTAGGCTTCTCATAAAATTTTCGCGCGAAATCGCTCTAGCTTGATATTTTAAAATACACTGCAGAGTTACAAGGTTCCCCGTATCGGTTAACCCCTTTCCAGTCTTTGGAAAAATCTGAAATTTTTACCTGAGACAGATCCTTTAAGAATAACTAGGGTCTCTTTTTTGTATTTTGGTAAAATCTAACTCTAGCTATTTTTTATAAATTCGTGAAAAACTGTCTATAAAATCGCTATTTTAGAATCTATAAATGTAATACGCTGATTTGTATAAACCTAACATTGAATTATAAGGAAATTCAAAATACTTACTTGTTGTGACTTGATATATTTAAAGAAAAATTTACCGATCTTCTAGCGGTTATCCACCGATCTTCTAGCGTAAAATTTATAGGTTTATATTGTTGTGGAGATTATGTAGGTGAGATGTGAAGTACGAAGGAAATTGGTAAATATGATAGAGTGCAGAATAAGGGTTCGGGGGAGGGGATTATAAAGAGAGAAAAGTGAGGAAGAGAGAAGAAAAAAGACAGAAAAAAGTGTAGAAAAAAAAATAACCGTGATCGACAGTCAAAGGCTACGGCACAAAAAAAAATCGGCAGAAGGACACCACGTGGGGCCACGTGGCAGGGAGGGAAGATGACACGTGGCAGGGCATCGCCCAACCGCGGATTGTTCATGCGGTTGGGCCACGTGGCAGGGAGGGAGGACGACACGTGGCAGAGCCATCTCCCCCAACCGCTGGTTGTTCATGCGGTTGGGCCACGTGGCACGGAGGGAGGACGACACGTGGCAGAGCCATCTCCCCCAACCGCGGGTTGTTCATGCGGTTGGGCCACGTGGCAGGCGTGGAAGACGACACGTGGCAGGGGCCATGGGGTTGGGCCACGTGGCAGGCGTGGAAGACGACACGTGGCAGGGAAATTAATGCCAACCGCTGCTTCTTTACGCGGTTGGTGTCCTTTTTCCAATTTCTCATGGTATTTTCACCAATTTCTCACCATTTCACCATTTTCTCGCCATTTTCTCTTGCCATTTTTGCCATTAATGCCATTAATGCAGTGGGCCGTACACTTTTTTTCGCAACCGCTGGTGTTACCTGCGGTTGGGTGGAGAAATTAAAATTTTCCCACCGGTGGGTGTGGATCGGCCCCCATATATATATATATATATTTAATAAATATCAAATACATTCCACAATCTAAAATAACAAATAATAATGAAAAATAACTACCAAAACAAGGAATTCAAATACAAGTCATACTTAAACGTTAAAATCCAACATAGTACATGGTACATAATATAAGAAACTAAGTCTTACAAAGTCATATGAATAGGAAATAAAGGAAATAACTGAAATAAGTAATAAGATGCTATCAAGTGCTCAATCTACATCGATTGTGTCATCTTCTTCATCGTCCTCTTCACCTCCATCATTATTCTCCTCCATGCATACTTCAGCTTCCATCTCTGGCTCATCAAGCGATAGATTTGCAAACCGAAGCATCCCCACATCTTCAAACACATCATGATTATCTCTCCCCACATCCCACATCTTGGTCTCCCCTTGGCCATACTTTGGAGTCCTCATTGACAAAAGACGGAGATTGCTATGAACAAAAACCAAGTCTTCCGCACGTTGGGGTGTCATCTTGTTCCTTCTCACCGAGTGAATAAAAGAATATGTGGTCCAATTTTTTTCGGCACAGGATGATGAAGAAGGTTGTACAAGAAGTTTCAAGGCTATGGCTTGAAGCATAGGTGCACTTGCACCGTAAAGAAGCCACCAAGTCTTGGGATCCATACCATAGCGATTAGAGATGGAATCATACTCTTTAAAATCTCCATTAGTCCCAATAAAATCAGCATACTCTAGATTCACCTTGTTGCGCTCCTTCAAGTTTGGAAAGTACTTCCGAAGACATTTCATTCTCTCATTGTTGATCTCATTGTCCTTGTGTGGAGGAACTCGAGAAGGATCCTCATCAAGCCACTCACGGGTATAGTACCTTATGAAAGAAAGTAATGAACACATTTAGATATATAAGTATAACTTTATAAATAAGGGGCTACATTAGTAGAAGACTAGAAGCCAAAAAAAAAAAAACAACTCAAATGTTAACGTAGGATGATATTAACTTGGGTTTAGAGAATGTGACAAGTAGTGAAGTAGAGTATTATTCTCGTTCCAACGATCTACAAGAATATTGTGCACCGCATCAAAGAAGGTGGACTCCTCGTCGGGTCTTTTCACTTCATGCATATATATGGCCTTCTTAACCTTTTCAATCATCGAATCCCACATGTCATAGACTAGGTGAAGACAAGGCCTATCGGTATCACAAATCCTAAGCATGTCATACATAGGAGTAGTGAAAGAAAGTATGTAATCAATAGAATCCCACCATTCATCACTCAACACCTTCTCCTTAACATACCTAGCCTTTGCTACATCATCATCCCGATAAAGATTCCAACGATCGCTAATTACCATGGCTTGAAGACCACCCTTAATGAGCTTAATCCTCATAAGCATCACAATAGTATAAGCAAATCGAGTTTCGGCCACAGAAAGCAACTTCAAATTCACAAACTCGTTAAACATTGCCAATCTCATTACGTGATTCATGATGAAATTCTTAACTTGCCAAACATCCCTAGTAACATCAGTAATCCAAGCACATATCGCATAAGTAATGTCATTATTGTCCGCATTCTTAGCTGTACATATGTTCTTCATTGCTATGTTAAGAGTATGAACAACACATGGTGTCCAAACAATGCCAGAAAATTGTGGCTCAAGAAGTTGCCCAGCAGCCTTACAAACAAGAGCATTATCCGTAACAACTTGGACCACCTTCTCATGCCCAACCTCCACTATCACTTCCTTTAACAATCCGACAATAAAATGTTTATCCTTATAATCACCCGAACAATCTATTGCTCTAAAAAACATAAGAGCACCATCAGAGACAACCATGATATTAATGAGTGGCCTCCTTTGCGAGTCACTCCACCCATCACTAACAATACTTATACCCTTCTCACTCCATATGGCTCGAATCGGTGCTAACAACCTATCAAGATTCCTTTTCTCCTTTTGCAAAAGAGTGGTCCTCAACTTATTATAACCGGGTGGAACATAACCCCCAAGCTTATGATTAGCGGCCAAAGTATATGAGTTTTGATAGTGTGGGTTCCTCGCTAAGTTGAATGGCACACCCCCCGTATAGAACATCCTAGCAATTTCATGATCTAATTGCTCACGCTCTTCATTGTTAAAAGCCTCTTCAAGTTTATTTGTCCCCTTTCTTTTTTTATTGTCTTGCATGGACATTGAACTTGTACCAACATTTGAACCAGATCCACTAGTAGGGGGTAAAGGTACCTGAAAATTAGAAGCATTTTTTACTCTTTCTGCGGCTTCTTCCTCCAACATTTTGAACTCCAATACGTCCTTCTTTGTCACTTTCGAGCAAGGTTTGATCCCAGCACCGCTTACCGCTAGCAGATGTGCCCTCACCCTTGTATACGATCCTTTCTTCTGCACTTTACAAAAAGTGCACTCCCAAGGCAAGTTTCCTCCCCCTTATGCAGCCTTTCCTATCCTTACTACGAATTTTCACAACGGTTTCAAAGGGTCATCGATACTAGTTGCTGCGGATGTATTTAGTGCACTACTAGCTTCATCCATTTCTGAAATTAAATAATAATAAGTATACAACTTGTATATTTCTGAAATTAGTGTATATTCATTATTACTTGTATAATACAAGTAATAATAAATATACACAGTTATACACTAATACTAGCAACATTTCTGAAATTAAAAAAAGAAAGAGAGGGACTTTCTTCAGTCTTCACTCAGTAATCAGTACAAACTACAAATGCTAAGTCAAAAAAAAAAGAAAAAAGAAAGAGAGAAACGAGTAAACGACTCTTGACATGGAGAAAAAAATAATAATAAAAAAGACTAGCAGCAGAAACGACTATTAAGTCTTGACAGAGGGAGCAAAAAAAAGAGAGATAACGACTTCAAACAGAGAGGGAAGGGACCTGTGGGTCAGTGACGGCGGCGAGGACCTTCGGCGACAATGAAGTGAGCTCCGGCGATGGCGACGACGACAGCAGCAACTGCTTTCGTATTCGCGACGGCGACTATATCTGTCGGCGTAAGGCTTCGGAATGTTGGCGACCAGCTCCGGCGACAGCTCCAAGTCGGTAATGGCTCGGAAGGGCTTCCGTGAGGTGAGCAATAGGCGACGGCCGTAAGGTGAGTGAAGGTAATGGTTCAGATTAGGGCACAATTTGTTCTTGTAAAAAAAACCCCACATATTATATTTATTACAGATTGACCCCCGAAATTAGTTCCAAAAATTTCAAAGTAGCCCCAAACGTTCTGACACTGCACATTGTCGTGTTCGACACTCCTCGACGAAGTGTTCGACACGGTGTCAAAAAAAAAACATCTGACACCGATTGGCGGTATCCGACACGTGTCGGTCGGTGTCCAGAGGGTGTCGGGGTGTCCGTCCCTTTAGGACACCATACCTCTACCTAGGAGAGGTGTCTGTGCTTCCTAGGTTTTACACAAAACAATCATTCCTTCACTTTCTGGATTATGGTGGTGTTTTATGCAACAAATTTCAAGGATTTATAAGGCACACCAATACAAATAGAGTTCTTAATATTTTTGTAACTGTATTCAACCATATGTTCAGTATAATTTACAAGTTGCATATGAAGTGACATACATGGTGCAATGTTGCAGACATATGTGTTAATCACTTTTCTCTACTTCATCAGTTAAGTATGGAAGTGTTTGCTCATTAACATTTTCTATGATCCCGTAATTTATTAAGGTAAAATGCCTTTAAACAGCCAACAGTACACATATACCACTTGTACCAAAACGGTTGAACATAATTTCTCAAAGTTCAATCCCATGATTTCAAGAGTCCCATATTTTTCTCTTTTGTGTTTGTAAGTAAGCAATGAAAAATAGCGTTAGTCAGTGTGCCATCTCGAGGCATGGCGAGATTTGCCTTTCTGGAATGAAAACAACCATTTTATGCATTTTACCTTCTATAGAACGCGACATAGTGTTCCTCGAAGATAAACATCTGAATGCAATCAATATCTATGTATATTATGCTTTTAGTCCCTCTTTAATTATATATATTTACCATCTCTTTTTAATCCTCTTTCTTTGATCTCTTCAAGTGCATCTTTACTTTTCCCAACTTTACCTTATACATGATCTATCCTATTTACGTTAAACCTCACATGTCTGAATATTTTACTAAACCCCTTTTCTCTACAAAGACATAAAATAAGTCAAAGCAGTTGTAAATTATTATGAGAAGGCCAATGCAAAAGGATTAGATCTATTACTGTCCTTTTGGTTCAGCTTAGTAGCCTCTGAGAGGCATATTTTCCAAACACCTACGTAAAAAAAATTCTTAGCTACATGAATAATGTTTACAAGAGACTAGAGTTGTGCAAGTTTTCAAGTGTTTCTTCTTAACTAAGGTGCCTTATCATTTGTCTTTGAAGGGTCGAACTAATTTCATTGATATGGATCATATTCGTGGAAGGAAAAAGACAAAGTTGTGATGTAGTAAGCAGATTGTTCACGATGTCGCACACGAACCGTTTTATCTTTAACTTAACTACTATGATATTCTCTACTTTCTTTTGGAATGTCGACATGTTGTTTGGTATGCACGAGCGCGCCGCACATACGCACATTGTTTCAGTGCTTTTATTAGTAATATGGTTGCTCTACTTTAGTAAAGAAATGGTACTGTGTTGGCAAAATATGTTCTTTCAAACAAAAAAGTGAGGAAGAAAAAACAGACTATTCTTTCGGGTAGTTGCAAACATGTAAACTCATTTCTACTTAATATTTTTTGCTAGGCTTACCTCCATCCATATGTATTTTCTGAAAATCACAGGAAAATAAAAGGAAGACCATATTGTTGGGAACACTCCAAACATGGATCATCAGTTCACTATTTTAAATTTGTTTTACCTTGTATTCCAAAGTCATTCTTGTGTACATGTGCATTGCAGAACATATTAGTTGCCATGCTCCTTAGATTTGTATTGTGCTATCGTTTTCTACTGAAGAGTAACAACCTTGCTTTTCTTTTCTGTACTCCAGCTTTCAATTACTTAACTCCTTTAATATTAATGGCTGCCTTGCTCCTTAGGTTTGTATTGTGCTTAACTTAACTTCTTTAATGATCTTGAACATCTAAGCGACTTCCCGGGCATTGAGGTAGTTGGTCATGACGCCTAACTAATGCTCCCACTACATACTGTTTCTCTTTTTATGACACATGATCATTTGGATGTTATTGCCTCACAATTTAGGATTAGCTAATTATTGGACGAGCAAAGTCAAAGTCGATGGGCTATCTAGTATGATGGAGAAGAGGGGGGAAACTTATTTTGACGATAAATCATTTCTCTAAATTAGGCCGCTAAATTTCTTTCACGCTAAATTTAGGTCGTGGAGAAGAGAAATAGTTAGTTATCGTGTTCACGTATTGCTAGCTAATCTGTTCATAATGTCGTTTAACTGTTGTTGCCCTACTAACTGAGCTTCATCATCATAAAAAAGAACAGCGGAAAACCAATGCATATAAGGGGCATAGACATTACCTAGCAAGGACATACTTAAAACTCAAACTAAACTAAAATTTTACACCCACGTTTATAAACATTATACTTGCACAAAAATAGGCAGAATTGGAGAAGGGTCTGGGTTGTGGTGCAATGACAAAGCATTGGCATCAACAAAGATAATTAAGTCGGTAGTGCAGAGATTTAGAACAAAAAAAATAAAAAGAATAGAACCTAAGGACAAAGAACATGAACCTAATTCATACTCTATACGTCTTTTGGCCCGTTGCTTTTATTACTCCAAATGCGGTACAACCCATTTCCATGGCCTGAGATCGTATTCTTATTTTCTAATTTTATTCTGTAGCAAAAGCTAGAGCAACATAAATTTAATTAAATTAAATAAGAAGTCAACAATAGTCCGTATCAGGAGAAAGGTGCAGTCTTATCAGTTACGATACAATGCTACTCACGAAACCATTTATCACAAGCTCATGTTGGTTTAATTTATTGTTTTGTGTTATACATCTAGAATAGTGCTTTCTATTACTTTTTCTTTTCTTGGTTTAGGAGTTAAAGGGATACAATGTCTTTCCTCGAGTGTCCCAACATGTGGACCACACGCAAGTGCTGATATATCTCACTTACTGAAGTATAAATGACTCGAGCTCAAGCTTTTAACGGGAAGACAAGCCTTCAAATACGTTACTAAGAACTTTTGTGTTTCTATTTTTATATATTGGATATGCCCAAACTAATAATTTAAGGTGCCCTCATTATTATACAAGTAATCGGTCAATACGATTACTAACAGAGCAAGTAACGTTAGAGACCAAGTTTAATCTGTTTTGCTTACATCAGGAATTAACAAATTACTGTAACTGACGAATTAAACCAATAGCTAATGGTTTAATCAATTATACATCTCAATAGTTCTTCCCATGTTACTTACTAGCCATATTAAAGGCGGGAGAATGGACGACATGGGCTACAAGCTGCATTGGTGAAACCTTGGAACAAAGAATTATACTAAAGTTTTATTATAGTTAAATCTTATACGTCATTTGTACAACATTATTGCAGTTGTTGCATTGCTATGTATCTTAAGAAGAGGGTTGTTTGGTATTATAACATGTTAATCACCTTCAGATTTGACAGGTAGTTGTTTTTCGCCTTTGGAGTAACTGTCACCGTGCTGCGATCTCATTGCAGCAGCGCAAGAGCCGGAGTATATTAGGAGGTACAATATATGGTCAAAGATTGACAATATCAATCTTGTAGTTATGCTTCAGTTTCTTAGGACTGCCCTCAATTTTTTCAATTAGAGAAAATTCGATGTAAATGTTAATCAGTTGTTACCAAGAAAGAAGTGTATTTATGGTGAGGAATATGAAAAGAGAAGGACGAGAAATGCTGATCTTTGCATGTTATGAGTGCGTTGCATTGTGCATTAGAAGTGAACATACATTTGTGAATAGTTGTAGCCATAGATTTGCCTTTATAAGCAATCCACAATTTGTAGTCCCTAGTTCGAGAGAGTCTGTTTCTCTTCGATCCTTTGTGTAAAAATTGCAAAATGAATTATGCATATCTTGCTCAATTGGTAATTGAGATTAAATATTACTTTGTCATTATTTAGAGTTGGACGGGTTAAAGATAAATCTCTATTTTGACCGGCTATTACCTACTATCACATGACGCGTGCACTTATTTAGCTTGAAACATTAATCATAATGCATTAGAGCTGGGGGTATATGAATGTGAGAGGACAAGATCCTTGTAGATATTCAACCAAGCAATTACTATAGCACAAATGGTTAAACAAACTGATACACGTAGGAATTACTAGTAGAATAAAAAAGTGCAAAAAAGTGAGTTAGGATAGAGAAAATGAGTTTGTGGAGAGAGAAATAAAATAAAAAATTCTTAATTTGAAAAGTTAAAATTTTTTGTGAAACAGTTCAAAATGAAAATATGATCACTTTTATAAGACGGTTCAAAAAAGGTAAATAAAAATTGATGCAGGACAAAGAGAGAGTATTATTTTTTTCCTTATGGACAGCACAGCGTCCAGGCCGTTTACCAAAATGCTCTTGCTTGGACTTATTGTTTACCGTAACGAACCCGAGAGCCGCCCATTTCTCGCCTCCGATTGCGATGGCTCCGCTATCTGCACGCGTCATCTCTTTTTCTCTCTCTCTCTCTCCAGCTGTTCGACTTCCATCCCATTCAGAACGCGGACACTCCTCGTGTCAAGCCGAAAACTTGCCTTTTTTTTTTGGGACTGGGGTTGTCTATGCTTTCTTTATTCACAGATTTTCCAGACTTACACTCTTCATTACCATTCCGTTTAAAACTTTCGCTCTTTCTCGATCCAGCCAAACCTAATTCACTCCCTTGTTTTGTTTACTTTTCTTCTGATGTAATAGTCGGATCCAACTACGTAATGTAAGCGTGCCACCTAGAATTGGGTAATTTCGATTAGTAATTAAAATTTGGCCAAAATTCGTCGGCGGCGAGCTCATGGATAGTCGCGTGGATGCAGATATAAGTGGTGCCTATATAAGGTCCGTCCCCCTTTGTTTCCATTATTTGCAATTTTGTTATTACTTATTTGCGCTCTGTTTCTATTGAATTAGTCTTCAAGTGTTTCCCTTTTAAATTCTGACTTCTTTATATGATTTTGAAATGTGTTTGCTTGTGCAATTAGAAATTTAGCAGTTTCTTAACTGTACTGCACATTATATTGGTGATTCTGATGCACCTTTGGGTGGCGAAATATAACACTTTGATGTGGATTTGATTGCTTGCATATCCGGGATGCCATTCTCACCTTATTACCTTTTTGATCATGTTTAATGTGAATCTCCGGAGAGCTATTACTAAAGATTCAAGAAGGCAAAGATTTCAGGCGTCCAGGTGGCAGATTCTTTACGGGTGCAAAACGAGTGGGTTGCTCGGGTTTGGGTGAGTATTAAGTCGGTTGGGTATCAATGGGTAGGTCCCACTTAAACCCATTTAGTTGTGGGTTCAACGGGAATGGGTTGATTTCACTCATTGACCCACTAATGGCCCATATCCTAATTCTTTTGACTCCCTCTTCCGCTTGCATTTTCATTGACCAACACCACAGCCACACTAAAAACGACCGCAATTGCAAACCACCATGCTACCAATGACCTCCACCATAAGGCAACTGCAACCACTAACATCGCGCAGTCACACTACTACCACCATCACGTGCACATCCACCACCACTCAGATCCGTCGTCTCGCTACCATCGCTACGCCATCCTCCCGCCAATTGAGCCAACAATTAAAAGGTTTGAAGATCCGCCCACAAACCAATAGGTCTATTGAAACAGAGAGCAGATTTGAGCCAAGATGGCTCCACGTCATTGCTGGATTATGTGGGAGATAACTCCTCATAGCCTATGGAGTGATGATGGTTCTTGCGGTGGCGACAGTGACGAAAGGGTGGTGGCAGCGATGGCAGGTGGTAGTGGAGGTGACGGGAGGTGGTTACGGGATGGCAGCGACGGCAGGTGGCTATGACAGTGGGTTGTCGCATGTCATTGGTTTTGTGTTGCCAAGTAAAGTTTTAGTTTTTTGAATATTTAGAAAGTCAAACTACAATACATTTTGTGTTGGTTAGGCACCCATTTAAAACCCATTTAAACTCGTGGCTTATTGAGTTCTATGATTACTGAACCACTTAGACCCAATTATTTAATTGATGGATTTGGTGACTTTTAGGTAGGCAGATTTGGGCGGTAAATGGGTTTGGGTTCTCATTGCCACCTCTAAATGTGATTATTTACTGCACTCAAGGGGGGGGAACAAAATTGGTTAATCAGTATACAAAATTAAGCATGAAATATTATGATACTTATGCTTTTGAGGTCAATTAAAATTTCACAATTGCCACTAATTATGTTAATATATGAATGCCACACATGTCCATTTATGTAACAGTCAAATTCACTTTGAAACATAGTTCCTCTGTGTGGCTAATTGCATACGTGTATGGGCATTGCATAATGATACAGAGCCCACTCTTCCTACCAAATATAGTCCCAAATTTTGGCACACTTTTGATCCACATGCATCTTGGTATTTGTCAAATCTCACTGTATTTAAAGGTTTCTTTCTTTGTCGTTTAAGGCCTGGCATAACTTATAGCTTATCCACCCTGTAGTTTGTTCGCTGCCTTTTCTTATGGAATTGCATCAATGGCTATGGTTTTCATCAACAAGGCAATTATCATGCAGTATGCGCATTCACTGACTCTTCTCACTTTTCAGGTACTCATGAAATATTTTTGACTGATGTAGCTTGATTTTTTTAGATATTTACGAGGAAATATATTGCTGTATTGCTAATGTTCCAGCAATTGGCAACAACGTTCCTTATACACTTTGGCCGGGTGATGGGGTACACAAAAGCCAAAGGCTTAAGTATGGAGACTGCAAAAAAACTTGTCTTCGTTTCACTATTCTACAATGCAAATGTGGCTTTTGCTTTAGCAAGTTTGAAAGGCGTAAATATTCCTATGTACATTGCCATAAAGAGACTTACACCGCTTGCTGTCTTAGTAGCTGGTTTCTTTTTTGGAAAGGGGAGACCCTCACCTCAGGTTAGTGATGAACTTTCTTTTTTGTGTCTTTCGATTGCTTTGTTTTTGAATCTTCACAGCTATGTTAATGAACCTCGGTTTTTTTTGTGGTATGCCATATGGTGTGTCGGGGCAGCTTGTTTTCCTACTCCCGGAGTCCTGATGGATTTTTGCTTTGTATAGTTTTAATTGGATATTAGTTGTTTATGGCAACATGAAACTTACTATATTCCCAATACTGCCCTTGAATGTTATAAGGCTAAAAGTTAACAAATGATTACGAGCTTTGCTTTGAGTTTTCCATATTGCATGCCATCAACTACAAATGAAGTTGTCTACGCTGCATACAACCAAAAACAAGTAAGGATTGTAAGCCAATTTTGGCCATTGTCCTTGGTAAAACTCATAGGCGACCTCTTTTCAGGTGAAGGAGAATCCTGTGTATTTAATTTAATATAAGGAAATTGGAGCTCTTGGAGGAGCCAACCTACGGCTTAAGGAACTTAAAAGTAGGCAACGAAAGTATCAAGTGCAGATATAGTGAATTTGGTTTTATTAGTTGTTTGGCTTGCCTGTATGATAAGATACAATTTAAAGAAATATAGACTTCAAATGTGGTTTCTAAACCGAGATCCTTTGACTTTGTTTGGTTGGTGTTAATGCTGCTGGGCTAGTCCTCATCCCCATGGTTATCAAATCACGCATATCGTATCTATTGCATCGCGTACCGATACAGGTCAATGCCTTTTTAAGTCATAGAGAATAATACTTTCTCCGTCCAAACATATATTGATCATATTTCCTTTTTAGGCCGTCCCACAAAAATTGATCACTTCCAAATTAAGAAAGATTTTGTAGGTATGTTTACATATTTACCATTTTTGTACTTTTTTTATTCTATTTCTCTCTCCACATTTAACACTTCACCAACTCATTTTCTCTCTCCCGACCTACCTTCTTACACTTTTTTATTCTATTTCTCTCTCAACATTTAACACTTTTCTAACTCATTTTCTCTCTCCTGACCCACTTTCTTCTCCTCCTCTCTCTAAAGGGTAGGATGGGAAACAAAAAATATATGACCTAAATCCTTGATATGCGTGCAAAAAAATTGATCGAATTATGTGGTACGGAGGGAGTATTTTACAATTTGAGGAAAAGTTTATATTGAAAAAATTAATCATCCTGCACCATAAATCGAATGAAGGAGACTATGCACCCTTAATGGGGAACCTAACAGTGTTGAAAAGGGATAGAGTTGATAAGTTGCTTTCTGAATTGTGGATGCTATGAATAAAAGCTTGTTGTAAACAGTATCCGGGTATCTACAACTATCCAATAAATGCATGTAGTTTGTGAAAGTTCAATCTAAGTTCTTAGTGGCATTTGAGTTGGACATTCATTTTCTGAAAAACTTTTGTTCTTATTTGTATACAAAAACTCAGTGTCCTTCATGTATTGTGATCTCTGGTCATGTAATTGTTTTGAATGGTGCCTTTGTGCTTGTTGTTCGGCAAAAGCGAGGTAGCGGCAGGAGTTCTGGCGTGAGAGTGAAAGAGGGCAATAGTCAGAGCAGGGGTCGATTCACAACACGCTCAAAAGGAAAGGCAGGCAGGCAGGGACTTTCGGCTAGAAGCTTTTTTATGACTTGAAAGGCAACTACTCTCCCGCTCGTCTTGCTACCTCTGACGTCTATATGACCGAAGACGGAGGCTAAAGAATGGTTCCCCTAAACTATCTCATCTACACCCAATTCAATCACTATTTCGAGCTTTGAAAGATAATCCATGGACATAAAAGCAAAACAACGAAGAGGTCTTACCTTTTAGAGAAAGGTAAGGTTAAATCGGGGGACTATCTATGAACTGAAAACGGGATTAGAGTGAGATTCGTTTGATACTGGGAAAATGCTCATTGAATTCATAGTAAGTCAATCTTGACAACATCAAACAAGGGCTTTGACTAGTGCTAACCTCATTGGGTGCTGCTTTTCCTTCCATGAAGTGATGTTCATAAATAATGATCCAAACTCTAGATCGGCTACAACTAGATCATCCGCTTGGTTGAAGTCACTGGTCCACTATTTATTATTGCTTGCTATGGTGTGTATTGAGATTGAAATGAGAGGTAATTTTGCCGTTCTCCAAGATACAAGAATAACACCCGAATGCAGAATGAAGCCACTAGAGGCAGATGCTTGCGGCTTGCCTTGCACACTCGACAGTGCCTTTTCACCTTTGTCCTGAACCTGAACCAGAGATAACATAAAAATGCAAATCTTCCTTCCCACTATGCTGTCATACGACTCCAAAAGAGGACGAGCAGGCCCAGTCAGAACATGGAATTTCTCACGTGCTTGTGTTTGCGCGGCAAGGAATGAAGAAACTAGACTAGAAAAGATGTTAAGAAGACTTGGCTTAGTTAAGTAATTGCCTGAATGACACACAAGAAGGAATAAGAAAGAGAACTAAGTACACAGAAAAAACTCGTATAGAAGGATAGGAGGATCTAGAGAGAGGGGAATTGGAAGTAATGGATTGGACCTTCACAAGGTTCCTAGACGGAAATTAGCCTGATTCTTAGTTAAAGACCGCGATGATCTACGTTTCATACGGCGCCCGACTCCGTGGATAGTTTCATTCGACATTGTGATGGAGGACATATCTTACGATCATCAGCTTTTATCATGGCACTTGGCATTCTAACTTCATCTAGTGTCATAGAGTTTAAGGTTTTAAGTTCTGGTGGCATAAGGTGATTTAGAATAAGTGGTTACCCACTAAAATCTCCACTTTCATGTGGAAGATCTTTCAAGACTGTGTGCCAGTTGACTGTCAAGTTTTTTCAATTGGCTGCTTTTAGTACAACTTAATTGCTACCTCTCTCCTAAAGAAGAGTCCCTGGAGCATCTTTTGGTTGGCAGTGACTTGACAGATGTAGTTTGGTCCTACTTTGGTGCCCCTTTAAATGCTAATCATAGTTCTTCTTCTATTCAGCCATCCTTGCACCGTGGGTTTGCACGGGCTAACTTCTCTATACAGATGGGCTTTGAGACCTACCACACCAGTTGTTGCAAACGTACCAGAGCTTAATTTTAATCACCATTGTTAGGATGGAATATTATGGTCGCCAGAGAAGGTGAGAAGAGTTTCGTGGTAAGGGATGGATGCATAGTAAGAAATATAAAGGGAATTGACTTACTTGAATGGATCCGCTTTTGGGTTAAAGGCGACTACGGATTTCAAAGGGCAGTCCGGCGGTATTGCTCGCCGCTGTAAGATAGTTTCTGTACATTCCGAACCAGGCAGCGAAGTTGTGCACAACCCTAAATTCCGGCACAACATATCAAGCTAAACGTTCTTGTTCTATAGCATATATATAGGTCCCTTTTACAACTTGCTTTCCCACCTTGGCATAACACTGGCGAAGACCTCACAAAACAGATAATTATACAAAATAAGAGCTACGGGTATTGCATGACATCGAATTTATAGGTCACAGAGTTCAAATAAAGCCATACTGTGGGTCTTGGAAATGGCATGAATGAAGCAAAACACTTGTTTTTAGGATCCGATGGATGGGCTGGATGTCTGTCTTTGGTCGGACAGAGACAGATGTAATGCAACATCTGCTGTGTATATAGACAAGATTAGGAAGGGTGCATTGTGCCCTCGAACTCAAATTAGCTCTTTGCTTGACTTTTACAGCAACGGTAAAAAATCTAGCCTTCCACAGCAGAGAGCAAAGAAACAATGCTAGGCTCAAAATAGGCACAAATCAATTCCCATTTTTTTTTACCTACAACAGGCAGGGTATGCGCTGCTGGAAGAGTGGTCCCAAGGGTGTCTGTGGGCGACGAGAGTTTGTTATATGTTTAATAACCATAAGAGAGAAGAATTTTACATTTAGTTATCTTGATTGGTTTGAAATGACCGTACTTCCCCCATTTATCATTAGGTTGAGTCATTAGCAGCTAAACCTAATGCTAGTAGCCGTCTTCGGTCTTTAATGGACAGCAACCCTAGGGTGAAAGCCTTATACCAACCAATACATGGCTAAACGCAAATCTTGTTTTAGTAATTTGGGGAACTTCTAATACGGTATTGACCAAGATTCAAACTGGACTTCGTTTCTCTCTTTCCTATGGAAAAGTAGGGAATATATATTGGTAGTCCCTTGTTGAGTTACCTACTTAGTATTACTTACCAAGTATCCAAAAGGGAAAGGCCTTTACTTAATTCCTATATTGGAATAGCAGCCCTGGTTATAAGACTAGCTCCTTTCCTAATTGCTTGCCTAGGAAGCACAAATTGCGATGCAGGTGCGTATATGACACGGGTGCGGATACGTGGATATAAGTGCAGTAGGGATACGGATACATTTTTTAACATATATTTGTGTAATAAAAATACTAAACTTTAACAAACAAAAGAGAGTTTATTAATTTGGTGGGTTGTTTTAGAAATTTGATACTGTATAGCCGAATATGCTAAAGTTTGTATAATTTTTGGTATTGGCGTTATTTCTTTGAAGTACTAGGCTAGTTTGATAATAAAGTTAATAAACTGGAACATAACAAAATTCTAGAAAATTGGGAACTGTTATCATCGACATAAAGTTGGAAACAACTGTCACCTACGTAAAATAGAATGCATGGTTATCATTGCTCAAAAGCCCCATCAACGACAAAAAATCTGGACTTGCACTCTGGCGAAATGGGGTGCTAAAGTTGGACCCGCGGCTGATGTATCTTCCCCGTCGCTCCTTGCTGTTGCCTCCCAGCCTTGTCCAAGCCGCACCCAAGATCCGCCAAATATGTTTTTAGAAAAAAGATTATTCTAGAGCCACACTTGGATCCAAACCCGCAGTGGGCCCAATGGGCTCAAGGGTGACCAGCAGTAGGCCCATTCGACAACCACTCATGAGCATGCCAGGCCTCACTCTTTAAAACCAACACCGATAGCAACAAAAACTAAAACTTCTACAACTTCAGATAAAAATTTCGTTCTAATTTCATTACAAAACCTACATATAGCGTCATTTGTGAAATAATCCCAAAATCAACTACATTCCTTGAAATCCAAGCGTTTTAAAAATTCTATGCCCATGCCCACAATCGTCACCAGCTCCTTACTTTTAGACCCAAAATGTTTAGTAAGGAGTGAGCTTCCACAAGCTTTGTAACCAATGACCCAATTAGCTGGACCGTAGCATGTCAGAAAAAAATTCAGTTTACAAAATAGCAACTTTACGAGAGATAATATTATTCATGTCATAAGAAGAACATATATTGGGTTAATTGATTAAGTATACCTCAACACGTGGCGCGTTTGTAGGGCAATACTTTAACCTACCAAAATAGTATTTTTTTACATCCCGACAAATGTTGCCAACGTTTACCTGCTGTTCCACTTATTGAAAAAAAAAACTAGTGTTTGCATAATTATACCCCAAATTATTGAGGGTAAATTGGTTAAATTGCAAGTTATGTGTTTTTTAGGGAAAATTGGCAGCCATTAATGTGCGCGCGCGTGCATGTGGCCGGGGAAGGAGGCGGTTGCAAGGGAAGGGGTCGCTGGGTGATGGGTCTGTCTCTGTGTGAGTGTGCAGGGTAGGTGAGGTGGTGTGTTCGGGGTTGGGGGGGGATTGATTATGTGTGTGAATGTGTCTGTGTGTCGTCTATATGTTGCCGGGGGAAGGCGCGGTCGCTGAGGAAGAGTCCGGTGGCCGAGGAATATAGTAATGGTATGTGTCAGTGTCTGTGTGTATACTGGATGGTTTTGGTGGTAGGTTCCTGGGGAGGGGGGTGGGGTGGTGGTGGAGTTAACAGTGTATTGTGTGTGTGTGGTAGGGGAAGGGGGCGGTGGCCAAGAAAATGGGGGAGTGGTTCTTGTTTTTTTGGCCATATATGTGTCTGTTGCAAAATTATTCCCTAACATTTTGGTTAGTTGCATTTATATACCCTGGAAATAGTGAAAGGACCGGAATACCCTCCCACTGAATGGAAAAACTAAAAGGGATGAATGCACCAGAATTCTGCAAGAGATTATGTAAAAAGATGCTATTTTGGTAGGTTTGAGTATTACCCTGCAAACATGTCATGTGTTAGGGTATATTTAGTCAATCAACCCAAAGATATTTATCCCATAAAAGCGTAATAATGTATAAGTAAAATAGTTCCGAGGGCATTATAATCCTTTAGCATAAAAGTCATCATGTGAATATTTTTGTCCAAAAATAACTCATGAGTTATGCGGCGATCAACGTACATAACCCCACTAACTTGGGTTTGGAATACCACTTCGGGATAATAAGCATTATGGAAGCACGGGGGACCACGTGCAACATTGCTGCGCATCACGTCAACGTAAATAGCCCCGTTGACAAGGCCAATAAATCTAACTTTCTCCTATTAGATACAAGGCATAGCAACCGATTGGTAAAACTGCCCAATCGTACATCGTAAACAAAATTCATGAATATCCACCGATCAAAGCACTCCATGGCATTTGATTTTTTCCAAGCAATTTTTGATAAACAAAGTGGCATTTCTGTAAAAGCTTTAAGTGCTATGAATGTTGAAAAGTTACTTTGGAAAACATGGTAATTGGTGGGGACATTGCATGGCTACTTACTTTCAATGAGAATCATATTAGATACAAGGCATATGTATGTATGAATGTAGAAAAGTTACTTTGGAAATCGCCGGTCGCCAGTACTGTCACAGTCGCCGCTCCAGCGGAGGTTGTTTATTTTCTTCCCCTTCTTCTTCTCCTCCTTCTACTCTCTACGAAAAAACCCTGGGTGTGTGTCCGTGCCGTATCCCTGGCGTATCCCAGCCGCATCCAAGATCTTGAAAATTAAATGAAAAAAAGAATAATTTTGGACAGGCACCCAGTGCGCACCCATGCCGCACCCGACGTGCACCCGGTGGCAGTGCTTACCCCAAGCTGCTGCATCGATGCTTCAGAGGCTGCTACTTTCTATTTCCACCCAAACAAACAGCTACTTCCAAATTCTCCCATCACAATTAATCCATTATCAATTACCCACTCATTTCACACACGCGCACACACACACACACACACACACATATATATATATATATTTCTTTGCCTGATACGCAAACCTATACGCGACACAAATGAATAACTCACTCATCAAAACAGCTGAAAATCCATTTTCGCCTTATTTACACTTTTGCTTGTGCGGTACTTTGCTGAAAGAAAACCCCCAAAACACATGTACACACATATACACCTCGTGATTATTTCAGTAAACACACGGACACACCAGACAGCCTAACAACAGCCACTTACACACCAGCCGCTCAGAGACAAACACACGGACAAACTGTCAAACGCACCACACAACCACACACATATACCTTCGCACAACCGCTGACACACCCACACACACTCCACATGGCTCTCTAACACAAACAACCACACACATAAAGGAGAGGCACATTTGTGGGTAGTTGTGTGGGCTTGGTCGGGGCTGCTGTATACGTAGCTGTGGTGCTAATCGTGGTGGTTCGGGTGGTGGGTCTGAGAAGAAGGCGGTGGTGGGTGAAGGGCGGTGTCGCTGGTGGTAGGCGTTGCTTAGGTGGCATGGTGATTGAGTTGAGGACCAACGGTGGTGGCTGGATGGTCTCTGCCTTTGGTCGTCGCCGGTGGTTGCAGCCGTCACTGGTGGTTGCCGGTCATTGCCGGTGGTCGCTTGTCGACCATTTGTTGTTATGACGCCGACCTCACCGGCTGGTTGGTCTCGTCGGCATCCCCGTCGGTGGGATCGCTGCCGGTGGTTGTCTGCAAATTCGTCACATTGGCAGACAACAGCACACAGGCACACACTCCCACGCACACCATACTACTTCGTCGACCCTATTGACGGGAGCTGTGTGTGCCCCCGCTGCGCCACAGTTGAACGCAAGCTGTGTGGGAGCTGATCCTTTCCCCCTCCATTTATCTTCCCTTTCTTCCTTATCTCTTTATGCTTTACTTGCCCATTTATGGTTTTTGTTCCTTTTCTTTTAACAGTTAACTCATGGCTTCATCCCTCAAGAATATTTTTGTTAGAAATACTAACCAAACATCTCCATCATTGTATCATTGTTAAAAGATAAGAAGCTTAACCCTCTAAACCATCGACGCTAAAAATATAAGCAAAGCTAGTAATTACCAAAGCCCAAAAAGGCTGGGTGTAGGATATTACATTAAATTGCTGCTAAAGATCCCAAATAATGTCACTTACAATAATTGTCAGTAAGGCAATAAGTAATTCTGCCAGAACTTACCATAAACTCAATTCTAGGTGTGGGGTATTACAAAACTCATACTCGATTCACACATCGGGCTAATCATCAGTCAAAACGACTTACAGATGCTTCATAGCTGCAAGTGCAATAACAAAGTTACCTTCCAACTCTAGAAGTAGAACTCCATCATCGAATCATTCACCTTCTCACTCTTATGCTCATCCCTCCCTCTTCTAACAAAAGATTCGACTGGACTTCAGCTTTTGTAAAATTGGTGTCAGTACGAGTGTCCGAGTTGGATGTGTCCAAGTATCAAATTCGTCTAATTTTCGAAACCCAAGACAAGGGGACATGACAAAATATTCCTATTTATTTTAGTTATTCTTATTTGTGATGCACATTGTTTTAGTTTACAACTTATTCATCTCAAACCAATGACGAACTAAAAGAAACACTATAAGATAGAGTTCTTAGTGACTTATCCTATGAGATGAGTCGGACACATATCCCATATCCATGTCCTAGTGTTCGAGTCCATGTAACATAGATTAGCATTACCTTCCCTTCCATATTAGAATTGTTTGATCTTAAAGGAGATCTTCTATAATTTCGCACGTGAGGGGTTATTTCTTGGTTTCGTCCACTCATTAGTGACTGGATTACTTTTAGATAATAGTAGATAGAAACAACGCTTGTAAGAGTTCTATCAAATTATCTATCGAGCCCTGAAAAAGAGTGCATAAACTTATGTAGTTTGAAGGAACAGAGTCCTATTCCAATTTTGTTCCTATATATATATAATCAGAATGTGGGGACACGGAGGCAGGTTTGGAACCCACCTTCAGGAAGTTCCTGTTGAAGGAGACTGTTATTTGATGCTTTACATGCATACTAGTTATCCTTTATTTTTTTCCTTCTTTTACACCTCATTTTCCTGGGATTCTAGTTCAATCGGTCTGAGCGCCTCCTTGTCAAGGCGGAAGCTTTATATATCGTTCTTTTCCTGAGTGGAGACAGTTCTCGTTGTTGTCCTATTTTGTTTGAATTCTGGGTTTCAAAATGATATGTGTATGGCTTCATGTAGCATTGCCTTTTTGTTGTTTAAGTGCATTTGCTCTCCTAGGGCTATGGGAGAGCTCCAATTGATTAGTGAGAAGCACAACGTAAATTCAAATAGATTTGTGGCCCCAGGACTAAGTTCTAATCCATGAGTTCAGAGCGTTTGTCCACCCTGTTAGACAGAATATTTTAGGCCCTTAGCTGGGATGTTACATGATTAATGAGTTAAATATGCAACTGACCATTGTACTTGCTTCAAGTGTCAACTTGGCCGTGGGACCCTCATTTGTGTCAAAATGGCATTGGACTCGTCGATTGACCAATCGAGTCTTCTGTTAACTTTTCTTAACACCAAGCTTGTTAAGTCATCATGTGCTTCGCACATTAGGCTTAACTAAAGAAAGAAATGGCCAAACCATTATGTAGTTCTTCTACATAGCTTTTCTGCGCCACCACCACCCTGCTACTTCCTCGGCTGCCACCACCAGCAATTGGTTAAAGCAACTTTTACCGAATCATGATGTGGTTGTAAAGAATCAAAGTTCAGTTTCCAGTTCTTCCACAGCCTCCCCCCTCAACAAAAAAAAAAAAAAAAAGAGAAGAAGAAAAAGGCAACACCAACACCACCCAGCTGCCAGCAGCACAATCAAAACCACTGTAAAACCAACCCAACCAGTTCACACCTTACTGCTCTTACTCAAATTTTTGCCATCCATCTCCAACATGCCACCACATCTTCATCCCATCAAAATTAAATCACCACCCCCATCTAACCCTTCCTCACACATCACCACCACAATTTTGTCGTGAATTTCACACACAAATTGCTATTGGGGATTTAAAGCAATAATAATTGCAACAAAAGTGAAAAAAAAAATCGCAGGTGCGCGCGCACATATTCACATATATGCACATAGAGATACACAGAGAGGGAAATAATTACTAGAACTCCTGATTGGGGATTTCATGCCAGATCTGCGTCGTTGGCTATTGTAGTGTGGTTGTGTTTGGATGTTGATGGGTGGATGGTGGTGATGGGTGGAGAGTGCCTGGGCTCTTGGTGCCTCGGTTGTGACTGAATAATGATGGTTTGGTGGGGACTTGGTAGTTGGTGGCTCGGTTGTGATTGGATAATGATGGCATGGTGCTGGTGATGGTTGGCGAGGGCTTCTGTGGCTGGCTTGGCTCACTTGTGATGAATGATGATCACATGATGGTGGCTTGGCTGTGGTTGGATGATGGGATGGCGAGAATTTGGGTGGTAGCCGGCTGTAAAACGGTAGTGGTGGCAGTGGAGATAGGGGCTTGGTAGGTGGTGGCTCGGTTGTGATTGGATAATGATGGCATGGTGCTGGTGATGGTTGGCGAGGGCTTCTGTGGCTGGCTTGGCTCACTTGTGATGAATGATGATCACATGATGGTGGCTTGGCTGTGGTTGGATGATGGGATGGCGAGAATTTGGGTGGTAGCCGGCTGTAAAATGGTAGTGGTGGCAGTGGAGATAGACGTGTGGGGCTGATGATGGTGTTTTTGTGTAGTGGTGGTTGCCGGTGACTGCTTCTAGAGAATGAAATAGAAACAAACAAAGTTATTAAAAAAGTCATTAGATGACAAATTGCCCTTCATTTTAGCCCCCATGTGCCTCGCACAAAGTGCTTAAAGGACTTAGCATTAACAAATGGTAACAGAGGCACTTGATTGGCTCAATCGACAAGTCCTATGACGATTTTGGCACAAATGCGGATCCGGTGAGACAATTCAAACTTGGGGTAAAGTACAATGGTCATCCACGTATTTAACTCTTGATTAGTTCCAGGGATGCTGGGAAGAGACAATGTCATTAGCTTAACATATATCAAAGACTTTCATACGAACATTTTGCTGCATTAGTCATATTTGGTTACCTAATGGGTTTTAAATGCGGTGTCAAATTTACCTGCTTAAGTTTGTAAACACGAATATCATTGACTACCTTTTTGTAGAATAAGCTTCTTAAGTTGTTTGCCTCTTTGTCTTCTTTCAGGTAATTCTATCTGTCATGTTAATTGCTGCCGGGGTTATTATTGCGGCATTGGGAGACTTTTCATTTGATCTTTTTGCATATAGCATGGCTCTCACTTCTGTTTTCTTCCAGGTTACTTTTCAAGATTTTAATGTTGAGGGATCTTTTCTCTGTGCTTGCTTTGCAAATAATAGTGCCTAATTGATACTGCAGACCATGTATCTTGTGTTGGTGGAGAGGTCTGGAGCAGAGGATGGGCTTTCATCTGTCGAAATAATGTTTTACAACAGCTTTCTGTCAATACCGTTTCTGCTATTTCTCATTATAGCTACAGGGGAGTTTCCAGATTCCCTGTCATTGTTATTTGCAAAGGTCAGGATCCTGACCCTATATAAAGCAATGCAAATTATACTGAAGTGCTGCGAAATCTGCTTAAACTCTTATGTACTTTCAGAGTACTTGGTATTTGTAGGTTACCATTAATGCGATCCTAATCCAATGAAATGCAATGCTCAACGCTGCAAAATGTGCTTGAACTCTTGTAGTTTTGCGATACTTGAATGATCAATTTATGTTGATGCAATCTTAAACTTAAAAGTACTTTTGCCTGGTTTGTAAAGGGGATCTTAGTTGGTAGATGTGAGCAAGGATATAGTTTATTGTTTTGGCATATGAAGAGCTAGTGGGTAGTCATTATTGGACTTGATATCAGTACAAATAAACATTGTCCACATCTACTCCTAAAGCTTGCTAATGTGTGTTACCATTGGTTTTATCGTAGGAACACAAGGAGTTCATACCATCCAGATATCTTTTGCTTGAACCTAGGTAGCACGGACACGGACACTGCGTCCTAAACCGACACCGACCGGGACACCGGACACCGCAGTTTCCAAAAAACTAGATTTTGGACACCGCAGGACACCGCAGGACACCGCTGAAATTTTTTATTATATGTATATATGTGTGTGTGTGTATATATATATATATATATATATATATATACGTGTGTGTGTGTGTGTTAATTATATAAATAAGAAAAATAAACGTCAATTTGAGCAACTGAATTTTGTTAAAACTGGATTAGAACGAAAGACGATAACGTGAAATACTCTCAACAGTAACAAGAAAGAAGGAAAAAGACATGGGACCAAAGGTACAAATGAGAGGTTTTATATAGTCAGATCGTATGTGAATGAGTTTGGAGATGTTGACTTATCTTCCAGTAACAAAAAAGATGGAAAAGAGAAAGAGATGAGAGAGAAAGAAGGGTATCTTTGGCTGAAATCCAGTGAGATCCTCCGTAACGAGAAGCTCGATTGTCCGACTACTTCGTCTTCTTTTCTCTTGGTTAGGCAGACAATAGCTGCGTAGAAGAAGACCTCAAAAGAGAAAAGGTTTGGGTCAATGGGGTTTGGCTTAAAAATTCATTTCTAAAAGAGTCCTAAATTTGTCAATTTTTACACACTGACCTCGAAAGAGTTTGAAATATTGTATTTTGGTCCCATACGTGTGGACACTTCTTCGAGAGGTGTCCGACACTTCTTCGAGAGGTGTCCGACACGGTGTCCGATAATTAATAAATAAATAAGTAAATAAATAAAATAGGACACTGCAGAGAGGTGTTGGACACGTGTCCGGAGGTGTCGGTGAGGTGTCGGGGTGTCGGACACCATACCTCGACTCATATGAAGTGTCGATGCTTCCTAGGCTTGAACAAAACAAATACATACTTTTTGTTGCTAGCCCACTTTGGCTAAGCACACGTGGTTGTGTTCAGGTACCACTTTCTACCCTTGGGCATCTTGACACCTTGCATTGAATAGTTGGACACCCTATGATGCATGTCGTCGTTCTCATGTGTCTTCACCTCTTTCTTGGAGATGTCACCACGGCGCCTCCTTGCATGGTGCAGCTGTCACCAACCTCTCTAGGAGATTTTAAAAAGTAGAGAGCCTAACGACCGAATATTCTTTAGCACAGCTGAAGAGTAATCCTCGTACATTAATAACGATTATCCTCCGGCGCGTAGTTACCAAAGTAAGAAATGGGACTCAGATGCTTTTGAGATAGATATTCCTGGAGATACTCTCTAGCATTAGGCTTATTGTTACTAAAATTAGCCTTATATTTGACTGCCAAGTACTCCATGACACGTGACATGTAACTTCCACCCCACTGTCTTTTTTGGCAGTGTCTATGCGCCTTCTCCACGTACGTGACCCTGGTACTTCATCCATTCTGTTGCACCCATGCACCGTGATATATGTGATATTTCCCCCGTCACCACATCTTATCATTGAGTCCCTGGCCAACGTTTATCTTTACCACACCATATGTCCCGCTTTGAACGTGGAACATGTTTCGACCCATTCTCTGGAGTGCGTAACGTCTCTTTGTAGGTGATTCCTGCGTGGCACTACCTCAGGGAGCTCTAAGTTCTCCAGCACAAGGACTTCTCTCCTGTTGGGTAGGTGATTCCTCCATGGGACCACCTTGGCTTGTCGTGTAATCGCCTTGGCACGCTCTTAGTACTCTTGCTCAAGAACTCACCGTGGGATAGTTGACTCCTGCGAGATTATCGCCGTCAGGGAACTTCGGGTGCCTTGGCACGAGGACTTCTCTTTCGCCAGGTAGGCGATCTCTCCGTGTCAGTGCCTTGACCCGTTGGGCAAGAGGCTCCTCTGCGACACTTCCTTCGAGCGTTCCAAGAGCTTGGCACAAAGAATAACCAATGGATAGGCTACTCCTCTGCGACACTATCTCTACTATTGTAACTGCGTGATTATGTGCTTCGGCACTCAGACTCTTCTTTGGCACCTCTAAAGATCATGACCACCGGGTTACTACAGGACAAGAGCAGGTCTTTGGGGGGCATCACGCCTCGTTTGCCCGGCAGTCAAGCGTCAGGCTTCCCCGCCTTCAAGCCTATTTTTGCCGCAGCTAACTGTACATGATGGATGCGCGTGCCTGCGGTCTGCCCTAGCAACCCAACAAACTCTTACATCCAAGCTTGAACTCGGAACTTGCTGGATAGCTTCACTTGCTACCCATCAACTCATCAACCTATACCGCGATACAAGTCTACTAGTATCAGTCTCGAGTGCTCCAGTCAAAGCAGTAGCTGATGTGGAAACTCCACCCCCTGTTGGAGAAGAAGAAAGTGCACTTCGTGACCCGCTATGCAATTGAAATCGATCTGCTTACTCAAAAGGGCACGGCAGGCACCACCTTCAGAGGAACTAGAATCAACGCCGTCACACATTCATGTCAGGGAGGACCGTTGGCAGATTAGCAAATATGAACCTTGATAGGCCCTCTACCGCCTTACGCTTGGCAACGCGAACCATGGTCATCTCGTGCGTCTTCGCCGTCCTCTATCTCTAGCCTTAATATATAATAGGGCCCTTCCCCGCTCCCCGTCTCTGAATCTTCCTTGAGTTGAACTTAAGCATAACTCTAATATGACGCTAAGCCTAAACTCTTTCACTGCACCATCCTCATCCTTCAGAGCATCACCATTGTCACCCGCCTCCTTCCCTAGTTTCATGAATCGTAGGAACTCACCTCGGATTTCACATGCTTTGCCTTCCTGGGGAGCTTTTCTGTTGGTGGTTCCTCATTATGTGACTTGAAGTCCTTATATCTCAGTCATTCACATCTCTTTTTCTTAACCAATTCATCCACAATTCATTCTTAACCAAAGTGCACTAGGATTTGGATTGTTGCATCACAGGCTCAAGTGCACTTGTCTTAGAACGGTGCGGCCTATGCATTGTCCTCAGCAGGGTAATACACCGATCGATGGGAGCTTTTGCTACGCCTTCCTTGGAAACTCCAGAATATTTAACGAGGAAGGGTCCTCACTCATTACTTGTCTTGAAGCAAGGGAACAGTAATCTCCCTTTACCACCAGCCTCTATTCAAGTGGAGCACGATCCGTCCATTTAGCACCGTTGGATTGGGGGGTTGAGGCGACTTTCTTGATGGTTGGGACCATGGTCCCTGACTACACAATACTTTATAAAGCAAGTGCTACACACAAGGTGTCTCAATGACGTGATAGGTGGTGCACAGAGTGGCTTGAGCTACGCTACCAAGTCATTTCCTTGACATTCTCTTTCTCCCACTTAGAAAAACTACGATGACATTTTAACTACTTAGCACTTGCAACGTGTTCGGCGTTCCGACCTGGAACGCGGAAGTCCTACACTCAACCAAGTCCTTCTGCGACCTATCAAGGTGCTTCCACCATTTTCTACGAGTTTGGCTTGAACCTACTTAACAGAAAAAAAATAAAAAAAATAATTACGACAACAGTCCATGCTATGTGCTGGACGGGATGCCAAGAGGACGACCAAACACAAAAAAGAAGAAAAAAGAAGAAAAAAGAAAAAAAAAGAAAAAAATGGAAGATGGGCTGACCAAAAGATGGAGGATACTAAACTACAGAGAAAGTGAGAAGCATGAGCTGGACGGATTGTCATGTGGGGGAGGGGCTGTTAAGTGGCGGGTAGCCTTATAGCGAAAAAAAAAAGGGGAGACGTGGGAGCGGGAAAGTCCCCGTGACAAGAAATTTACTGCCTTTACTCTCTGGGCTGTCAAGTGGTGGGTAGTGTTAAAGAAACAGAGGAGATGTGGGAGCGAGGAAGGAGCCCGATGACACAAACTCCTTTTTTCTTCTCCTGCCACCTCTCTCTAGTTTCCCTGTCCTACCACTGTTTTTCCCACTCACTCTCTGATTAATGCCTTTCAAGCATTTTCTTTCCTCTAATAACTGCTCTCACCCGTATCAGCTCCCCTCTCTTTCTCCACATCATTGGCCACGATTCGCAGATACACGCGTATAAATTTCCTATTATTATGGACTTTAAATGCCTTATTCCTCAATAAATGACTTATTCCTTACGTCACCCCTCTTCTGTCCCCACTTGTACTGCCAAAATTTTGTGATCCATCTCTCTTTCCTCGTGCATATCTCCCTCTTTACATTAAAAGCAGGTACATGCTTCCTCCCATATTCTCTCTCCACTTATTAATCCCCAGCATCTCATTTCTTTTCATTTGCTAGTCTGAGTATGCTATTCATGTCTCCGTTATTAAATATCAAGGTCCAAAGGAAATTGCACACTTCTTTCCTTTTATCTTTTCAAGGCACTAAATGCTCCCTCTCCACGTGCTCTCAGAAGCATTTGCTTAGTTTGCCGCTGCCCCCATTTTCATGTCCATGGCATCTTATCTTTATATTTTTTGACATTATATTCACCAATGCTTGAACACCTCCCTTCAACTTGGCAAGGTGCATTTTAGACGAAACAAAAATTTCATGTACATGCTCCTTGTCATACCGACAGCAGGTCATCCTTATTTACACACCTCTAACCCACGTGCATGGGTCAGGTCTACAAACTCAATAGTCTTTCACGGTAACAAAGGGGTCTCATGCACCCCCTCACCAACAACGCCTATGTCCGTTGCCACTTCTACCATCATGTTACCTTTTGTCACCACCAGTGCCAAGACTTGCTAGTTTGCTGCTCCCCATCAAGCAACTTACATGACAAGCTTTTACCAGGCTCACGCGTGCATGCCATGCGAATCCGCCTTCTACCAATAATAAATTATATTTGTATTGTCTCTTCACCTTAATAGCTTCATGCATTTCTCTAACACATGCCACCAACTACTACAAAATATTCTAAGCGACCGGGACTATCAACTGCAAAAATAGTCCAAGTGTTTATCAACACCTCAACCGATGCCAACCCTATGTTTTATGGACTTGGTGTCCGTGCCCCGATTTAATGCGCGTCCAAGTGTCGCATATTAAATCAAGTGAAATGGGATGGGATGGATCTAAATGGAATGGGGCAGGGATGGGACGACTTGGGTTGGGGCAGGGATCTCAATATAGTCAGTCCTATGCCAGACACTAACTCCACGCAATCTTAGTGCTTTGGCACAAGGGCTCACTGCGGGCTTGGCGACTCATCTTGCACGCTCCCTGTAAGGGGGACTGCGTGATTAGTCTACAGTTTCAAGGCTCTTCGTTGGCATTTGTTAGAATCATGAACCCCAGGTCACCCAGGTTAGGAGCAGGTCGTTGGAGGCTACTCCACGTGGCAGTCGGGCATCGGGCTTCTCCACCACTTCTGGGTTCCGTGCTTCTCTTGACACCTTTGCTGGATTTAGCAAGGGTGTTATACAGGTGGTTGGATGGAGGGCTTACTCCAGCCGCACCGACGTTCGAGTCGGACTTCCAGAATGGACAAAGCGGAGCTGTGCAGGGCGTGTTAATTGAGTACGACTGTCCAGCGGAACACCACCTTATGGTGCATCGTCGTTGAGGAGGCAGCTCCAAGGGTTGCCATGTGTCATGTGATGACAAGTTTTCCTTAGATGCCTAGAAATAGAAGACGTTGAAAACTCATTTCCACAATACTTCACATTATCTTTTCTCATTCTAAAATTTGAAACGTAGAGAATTCTAGGGACCAAATGAATATCATCTGCATAAGAGCTTGGGCTTCTACTGCCTATCCTATATTTGCTTTGCACTGTTGACCCTGCCCTCGCTGCACTACCAATCCTCAGGCTCTCCCAGGTTGTTTTCTCAGTTTGTGCCCTTGCTCAAACCCTGCTATGTCCCACATTTTCATACTTGGCTTCTAAATAGGACTATACTCTTTGTGACACCTCCATGTGTATTGCGAACCCACTTCCTTGGCATCACGTTATATGCTTAGTGAAGTCTAATGACAACAGAACAAGTATCTTGTGCTAATCTAGTCTAAGACACCATCGTCTTGGCAATGCTCGTCATGGAATCCCTAATCTTTTATTGACTTGTGAACCTGATTATGCATATCTAAAACTTGGGTAGGAAATCTTAATTATACTTGCTTATTACTACAAAGCAAGTCCCCATGTGGAAATCCAATTTCCTTCTATTCTCTGCCAGTGCTTACAGACATCATAGACTTGCTTGAGCTGCAAACCAGGAGAAGCTTATTGGAGAAGTGTACAATAGTAGATCTCAAGGAAACAAATTGTAACATAGGATATGGCATAAATCTACTCAAATTTAAGCATCTATCCTGGATTTAATTATTTATATCAGATATCATTCACCATAAGTCGTTGAGCTCATGATCGTGTGAACATGTCACTTGGCTACACTGTTATGCTCGCACCTGTCAATGTTTTAGTTCAGTTCATCCTTGGACAAGGTTTTTCCATAGTTCAGGACCAGCTGACTGAAGCTACTTGAACTGGTGGCCCATCTACTTGACTCTTTCAGTTCATTGTTGGACGGTGTAACATCGGCTCAATTGAGAATGTTGTAATGCCTCCTCAAAGATTTTAATATCGTAGTCTGCGTTTTTCAGTAATTGGCTCTTCTCACTTAATGCTGTAAGCTTCTGAATGTCCTTAATATTATCTGACATTTTGACGAAAATGGTTTTCCTGAAATGTTGTCCAAAGGAATCTTAGACTCCGCAGACAGAATCCAATCTTCTCTTTAAGGAGCCTGAGGACTATATGTCAAAATAATGGTCGCTTCTCTTTTCAGTTTTCACAAAGCAATTGATAGTGTCAGGGCTGGAAACTATTGTGATAGATTTGTTTTCTGAAGGTGTGAGTGATCCCTGGTGTTGGATTTGGTGTAGTAGGGTATCTCATCGCTTTCTTTGGGTTGGCAAGAGATGTCCACTTTTGGTTCAGTGTAACCCGACTTTGAAAGTGCGAATTGTTGTGAATGAACATTTGACATCTGTACTTCTCTTCCTTACTTTTGCTGTCCATAAAGAAGTATCTGCAACATAGTAAAATGTCTTAGCATTTTCGGCCATTGTGACTTACAATACTTGTTTTTATCATGGAATAATGTGGGAAGGAAAGGAAGGGGCCGAATTTTATTTTCTCTTACTGTAAGAGAAAGGAAGTAAATAGGAAGATCAGTCAAATTTTTTAAATCATGGATATATGTCTCCAGTTGAGAGTGCGAGATTAGAAAGCAAACGAATATGCCTACTTCTACTTTTAGTAAAATGTGAGTCTTAATTTTACAGATTATGCTCACTGCTATTTTGTAGTCTATGATAGTAGTTATTCATGTGCTTAATGTGAGATGAGGTTTGTTGTAATGCGCATTATATAGATGTATGACTTGCATGCAGCAAATAATTATGAATGTAACTTATATCAAATGCCTGTGCTACAACTTTATAGTCAAACATACGATGGTAATGAGTTTCACTCTATTGTAATACGGCAAAATTATGGAATCGGTGAATCTCACTAATATATTGGTAAAAGCGTCCCCTTGCACTTCGTCTGTTATGCTGAAGAGTATGTGGTTGAGACATCTTCCTGACCCTGCTGTTTTTTTCTTCTCATGCATAATTATTTAAGGGATAATGTCATTTTTATCCTTGAGTTTAGGGGTAAAATTCAGTGAAGTACTCAGATTTCACAAAATAGACAGCAGTATCCAAAATGTGGAAAAAGTGAATCAGATTCCAGCAAAGTTAGGCTTCCGTGACACTAAGCAATGGCTGTGGCTTTCGCGGCAATTTCGTACTTAAATAATGTCAATACTACCCTTAAGTCTTTAACATACGTACAATTTTTTGTATACGTATTGCTGACATCCTCATCTTCCCTTCACTTTCTTCCACTCTCCCCGCGACACAGAAACACACACACGGATTTGCAGAAACACATGCACGCACGCACCAAACAACACACAGATCTAATGTGTCCGTGTGCCTGTTTGCGTGCACAGATCCGTGTATGTGAGTTTTCTGTGCATGCATGCAGATTGTTATGTGATTGTTGGTCTGAAATGGTGAAAGGAGATGCACATGGAGCTTGATTGGGTGGAAATGGTGGTTTTGGTGTTCATGTGTATGCAGATCTGTGTGCGCAGATCAGTGGTGGTGGTATATGTTTAGTTGGTGGTGTTGGGGTGATGCCATGGTGGTGGTTGGTGGTGTTGGGGTAGTGCCGTGGTGGTGATGTTGGAGCTGGAGGGGGCAGATCTAGAGATGGATGGGCCGATGCTGCGGTGGTTGTTGGTGGAGGATAAGGTGGTGGTGATCTGAGTATGAGAGGAAGGAGAGAAAAAGGATAGTGAGACAAGAGGGAAGATCTGAATTCTGTTTGGTCAACAGATACACGTGATATTAATGTAAGTGGGTCTTTTTTGTAATTACACCTTTAAGTGAAGGATAAAAGTGATATTATCCCTTATTAAAAAGGTCAATTGTGGTTAAAGAATTATTCACAAACATTGATTGCTACTAAACTTAAGTGGTTGATTCTATAATTTAAGACTGATGTAGGACCTTGATGTATTTGAATGGCTAACATGAAAATTGGCCATAGCCTCAAGTATCCATACAAATAGCAAAACAAACTAAAGTCTATAGAAAGTGCCATCAAAAGTTAAGGGACCACGTGTTTTATGTATAATTGGGTGTGTTCTGGTTTGCATGGGAAATCTTGTAAACGTCATAGTAGCAGAAAGATGAGACTCTTTTGCAGGTTGACAATTTTAAACTCAAATCCAGCGCAGCCATAATGCCGAAGCCCATTTCTTAGTTTCAGATTCTACACAGCGTGCTTACCTCTTCAGATCCATACTTGATTACCCAACAAACAATAACTTGCTTAGGATTGTAACTACTGCAGAAAGCAATGCACATATCCAGGAAGTGTAGCTTATTTCTGAAAATTTTGTTGGCATAATCAACTTTTGACATCTTATTAGTAGAGCAAATTAACCAACCTGTATACTTGAAGTACTTGTTTCTAGGCCTTCCAACCTGTGGGTTTTGGTTTGTGCACATAGAGCAAATTGATTTCCTTCCTGAAACCAAAACCCTCTCCATGGGTGCCAGACTGACAGCTAGACTTCAGAAGTTGGGTCATTGATTTTTTCCAGAACTATAAACATTTAAGTGCTCCAGATTTGTAGCTGCATTAGTTTTATGTGAGATTTTCGAATCTAATTTATAAAGTTGCAGCACGGTAAACCTTGGTTAGAAAAAGACAAATATGCTGAATGCATCTCTAACTACGCATATCATTTTAGTGTCCTGGGAAAATCTCTTACTACGCATATTGTAATGTATCTGTTAGACTCCTGCTTTGCCATGTAAGTTTTGTCCGTTTGTAAATAATCCAGGTCTCTGCTATTAATACCTTAGAATATCTAGTACTTCAATTTCAGTGTAAACCTTGTGTTCAGTTCTGATATAACTTGATTGTTTTTACTCACAAGTTCTTTCTTGTTTTTTAATGGACAGAGCACTTCCTCATACTTTTTGTTGATTCTTCTTCTCTCCTTGGTGATGGGCATAGTTCTCAACTATACAATGTTTTTGTGTACCATAGTAAACTCGGCTTTAACTACAACTATTGTTGGGGTCCTCAAGGGTGTTGGATCCACGGTATGTATGGAGAACCTTTGTTTCGTCTTGTCTTTTTTTTTTCCCCCTTCCTTTTGGCAAGTCGAACGGAACCCTAGGCAACTGTCCGCAGTTTTGCATTTCTTTTGACAGTTTTTGTATTACAACACGTTACAAATTTTCTTGTGCTGTTTCGCAGACCCTCGGATTTGTCTTACTGGGAGGAGTGCAAGTGCATGCGCTGAATGTTACTGGATTGGTAATCAACACAGCTGGTGGGTTGTGGTATTCGTATACCAAATATCAGCAAAAGAAGAGCAAGCCGCCAAAGCTAGTGACTGATTTAGAGGCCCATAGCAAGTAGTGCCTCAGGTGGCTATGGATTATTCTGCTTCCCATCAGTTTTCAGGACCTGTATGCTTCTGTTAGTTAAGTGATATGCTATTGTCCCCGTTAACTTTCTGACAACACTTCTTTCGTAGTTATTCTACATAGATGATGTAGACAACAGTTATATGTTGATGTTATTTATAAGCTAAAGTCATGAAAGTTACTTATGGAAGGGTGTGCGTGAAACCCTTGTGGTTTTTGGTTATAAGTTTTACAAAAGTGAAAAGTAAACCCTATTTTGGTTTTATTTTGCGCAAAAACATGTGTTTGGCGAGGGAGTGTTAATTTTTGACTCTTCTTCTTTATTGACCTTTTTCCCCTTATTTCTTCGTATCAACCTTGAAATGCCCTTTTCATTCTCCGAACATCTCAAGCCCATCACCATCAATATGGATGAAATTAGCATCACCACCATCAATTGCAAGTGAACCGCGATTCATGTTTTTGAGGTTTTTTGGTTCGAGTTATTCGATGTGGTTTTATGTTGAGCCTCTACTATTTGAAGCTCAAATTGGCCCGTGGATTTTGCTGCACATAACTTTTGGGTTTCCATTGCTTTGGACCTAATCTTTTAATGAATGTTTCGGCAACTTCTTTGTTGCATTTTATACTTTACAAAGATTGAAGCTTGACGGGATTTTGGGGGGTTGAGATGTTAGTTATGATGTTTGTATTTTGGGTCTCAGCACAGTGCATATTGGTTGTCAATGTCGTTTTGTAGTGGCAGCTATGGTGGGGTGGCAACAGCGGGTTTAAGTCGCATTGTTTATCGTTGGCGGTAGTTGAAGTGGGTCGTTGATGATAGGGATGGCAATGGGGCGGGTCAGATGCGGATCTTCTAGAATCCAAATCCACCCTGCTCGTCATGGAACTTCGCCCCGCCCCGCCCCGCCACCGGGTTATTTATGTGAAATACCATAACCGATCCTATGAGAATGTAGAAAACCCGCACCCGCCCCGTCCCACTCTCGCTGAATCGAAAAACATGTACCCCTGAAACACGAGCCTTCGGCAGAGAAGAAGGCAGCGGCGCCGGCGTAGCCATCGGTAGAGAAGAAGGCAGCCGCGCCGGCGTAGCCTTCGGTGGAGCCGTCGCAAGCTCGTCGCCGTGCGGTGGAGAGTGGGCTGAGTCGGTGGCTGAGTGAGAGAGCCAGAGAAGGTTGGGATCTAAGGTTTGGGAGGAAAATAACATATATATAGTACAGCATGGATGGCTAAGATCAAATGATACATTAGGGTAAGTATACCGGGGCAGGGCGGGGCGGTTGGGCAAAATACCATACCCGGTCCTAACCCGCTACGGGTTTTTTTTTTTAAATACCATACCCGCCCCATAGTCCGGTCAAAGTAAAAAAAACCCGCTCCTAACGGGGCGGATATCCGCCGGATCGGATTTAAATTGCCATCCCTAGTTGATGATGGTAGTGGATGATGGCAGTTGTGGATATGGTTGCGATGGTGGATTTTTTGGCGGTGGCCATGATGACGACAGGTCGAAGCTTGAGGGATAATTGGTGGCAGTGGTGGAAATGAGGAGTGGGTTTTATAGGATATGGGTTGCAAATTACATTAGTGAAGCTAGATGATTAAATCTCTTAATGCATATTCAAAATTCAAAACTTTTTTTTTGTGGTAATAAGAGAATTGCATTGATAATTTAAAGATACACAGTTGCTCTGATGTAGAGCTTACAGACATTATCGGTCACGACATTCCCGTGACTCAGTATACATGACCATGAAGGCCGACATTAACAACAAACCTAGTAAATTTATACACATTAAAATTGAATTAGAGTTGAGTATATCCTACACTTTAACTCAACTTAAAGTAACATGCAAAATTTACAGGATTAAACTGAACATAAATGAAAACAAACTATAAGTGGTAACAATAACGCAGACAATCGGGAACCGCACGACACAAAGGTGAGCACACTGTTTAAGAGTCCATCACACCTCCCAGGATCTACAACACCGCAATGTCCATCCTTTGACTAACCCGTAATAAATCCGAAACAAATTGTCGCAATACAGGGCGGAGGAACCACAACTTACCAAGCTAACCAAAGTAGACACATAGGATGCTCGAACCTAGAAAAGAGCCCTAAGAACTGACCCACCCCCCACCCCCAAAAAAAAAAAAAAAATAAAAATAAACCTCCTACCCAGAACTGATTGCCCAAAACCCAAAGGCAAATCTCTTCCCTCCCTCCCCCCGGGTCCCAAATCCCCCCCATTTCAAGCCCAAAAGAAACTCACCCTGCACCCCCCCTGAGACCCTATCCCCCCCCCAAGACTCCACGGACTCCAAGAACCAACCCTAGAACGACAACTAAGCCCCTCTATCCCGAGCCCTCCTACTACTACTAGGACCAACCAAGCGACCACAACCCGAACCTCCACCACTGAGGAATAGAAACAAATAAAAACAGAATTGTAAGTCTGAAGGAGCATTCAGAATGACGATCAAAAAGCTCCGGTGAGGTTTCCGGTCGCCGCCGGTGAGATTCTGGTCGCCGTCGGTAAGATTCCGGCCACCTCCAGCGAACATTGGAAAATACGTCGATCGAGCAGATCTATAGAGATCTACATAGATCGGAGACAAACCTTGATGTTGTCATCTCCGTTCAAATTCCGGTGAGCCACCCCGCTACTGTCTTCCCGCCGCTTGTACCGCCGGCCGCCAACTTATCACTTCCTAAAGCATATCACCACAGTAGACGTAAAGAAGAAGCTATAGCTGAAACGCTGGGGTGGCTGCCGCCCCACACGCGCGGAAGCACGGTAGGGCGACCATGGTGACTTCTGTGGAGTTGGGTGTTTAGAGACAAGGCTGGGAGAGAGAAGGCTTTTCAGCTAAGCTTTTTTGACAAAAAAGAGAAAAAAAAAACCTCGAAATTGGGCTTTTCAAAAGCAAGTCTGAAAATGACAATGAGTTTAAAAAATTGGGGAGAAGGTAAACAAAATTGTCTACCAAATGTCAATTTTATTTTTTCATGTTTACAAAATTTAACAAAAGTTTGAAAGCAAAAATTTTGTCAAAAGCGACTAAAATTTTGAAATAGAGCTTGGGATATGCTCCCCCACCCCCCTTGCCCCTCCCTCCCTCCACACCTTTGTGGCGGAGGGAGACTGAGAAATGGAGGGGACAGAAAGTGATGAAAAGAAATGGTGACATGACAGTATTAATGGCCATTGCATTGCACGAAAAGCTGATGTGAATGCGGAAATAACAAGACTTTTCTCACAAAGTACTTACAATTTGTCCTTCTGGTTTCTTATTCTAAATAATTGCTAGGTGAAACCAATAAAATAACCCTAGAGGAGGGGGGGGGGGGGGTGAATAGGGTTTTGAGACTACTTTCAAAATTAACAACCAACAAACCTCAAACTCAATAACTCAAATAAATAAACAACCAATCTCAACACAAATGTAAAACGATAAAGTAAAGAGAGAAGAGTTTAGAGATACTTGACAAGGAGAATTATGTGGTTCGGCTTGATATACCCATAAGCTTACGTCCACCCCTTCAAGGAAGTCCCTTGAAAGGCCCTAGAATCCACTAGTATGATCTTCCTTACGGGTCAAGATCGAACCTCTTACAATCCCTTGATGCTATGCCCACATCAAGAACAAGCTTTGACAAACCCAAAGCTCCAAAGCTTGACAACCCCAAGCTTTGATACAAGAACCTTTCAATGAAGAAATGTGCACAAGATTTCACTCTTAAGAAGTAGATGAGTACAAGTTGAAGTACTAGAACAAGAGAGATGAGTGTATGATGACTTATGAAATTGTATCTCTCTCTAATGTAAGCTCACAATAAATGCTCTCTTGAAAAGGATGAGAAATCAATGAAAACAAGAGAGATTTGAACAATTGCTTTGATCTTTGAGAATATGAAAGATATGAGAGCTTTGAATGCAATTGATGAATGAAAACAATGCCCAAGATGAGTATTTATAGAGGTGGGAATAAATATGACCGTTTGGAGTTAGGTAGGGCATTAAATGCGCCCAACAGTAAATGCAGTCGACTGTAATGCACCATTGCAGTCGACTGTAACCCAAAAGTAGCCGTTGGAAATTCAAATTTCCAACTTGTAGTCGACTGTAATCCATTGCAGTCGACTGTAATAGGCTACTGGAAGTATTGCAGTCGACTGCATTCCTGAAAATACAGTTTCCTTGTTTTTAAAGCATAAAAAACTTTTATGCATGCAAGGGAAACCTATGGGCAAGTTATAGGTATACAGTCATCGTAACGATCATCTCTCTATGTCTAGTTTACAAAAACGGAAATAAAAGCATGAAAACTTCAATCGACGATTTCCCTCTTTGATGCGTTCCGTTGAGAGTCTTTTGACCGTGTTGCTCGTCTAATAATCCATTTGCATGAGTATGAGATTATTCCTATTGCTTCATCAACTCAATGTATGTTAGACAACATAATCATCAATGTTAGTTATTGTTGCTGCTTAAAATATGTCCCGCGTACGTTGCGGAACCCGAGCCTGGACCGATGACCTGTAAGACAGAAAACGAGTGACCGCCGGGTGGGGTTCCCGGTGGAGAACTCTCCGATGCTTAAGTCAGAGCGCAGCTACATGATAATGACTCTGCAAAAGCATGAATGTGTGTAGTTGTGTAGTCGTCCCTTTTACCTGGGGGGTAGACCCCTTTATATAATGGTAGGAAGAAGAGCCATAGTAGGACTTGAATGTGAACAAATCCAATTAGGATTGTATTAGGATTCTAGAGAATCACGTGTCTATCTCTGATGATAGAGTCTTGATAAGATAATCTCCAATGTCCTAGTATGACTGAGAGTGCCGGTATTCCCCAATTATTGGGAGTATATTTGAGATATATCATAAGCCCCCCACTTCCTTAGCCAAAATGTTTGGCTGAGGAAGTTCATACTTGGTGTCTTGAGACACACGTTAGATTTGTAAGGGATTCTCCATCCGCTTGTAGGGGTAATAATATTTCTCTACTCCATGTACTCGGACCTAAGCTCTTGGGAGCTTAAGCCTTGGAACTTTGCCCGAGTAGGATGCTAGAACTCTAGCTCTTGAGAGCTAGGTCTTTCGAATGTCGCCTAAGTAGGCTATTCGGAATCATCTTTGGGAAGATGAATAATGGGATCTCGGGATCCATTAAAGGCTGTGCCCCACGTTAGCCTCTCTAGAGAGAGGACACAGAGCTGTGCATGCAAGTTGTTGCATGTGCTAAGTGTTTGAATGTCCCCTTGAGGGGTCACCTCTCCTGTGGAAGGTGTTTGTTTTGTGCAAGTGTGTGTTCTTTAGCTTGAGCTGACCACATCATGCTTGTGTTTTACTTTGACGCGAACCCTTATCGTCAGCTAAGGGCTGGCAAAGAAGCCTCGCACTCACGCTCGGCCAGGTTTCGAATTAACAAAACAGGGTAGGGCGACAAACTCCCACGTGGTTTTGCCGTTTCTCGGGCTAGAACTAAAGCTAGACCGTGTCAGATAACACTTGTGTGCTATCATGTCACCCTTAAGGGTGTTCGTCCCTTGAGGGACCGCCCTAGAGGGCTAGTGGAACGTAGAGTTCTGATAAGTGCCCTTGAGGGGGAATGGAACATGGAGCTCATGTAAAATACCCTCGGAGGGTTGACGGAACTTAAAGTTCTCGTACGGGCCCTTGACGGGGAATGTAGCTCATGTAAATGCCCTGGGGGGCTGGACGGAACTTAGAGTTCTCGTCATACGTGCCCTCGGGGGCAGATAGAGCTCAAAGTGCTCTGATTCACCAGTTGCATTAGTAGCATGCGCTGGTGTGAATGTTTGACCGTTGATAGTCGGTCACTGTATGACCGGATACATAATGTCGAGGCGGCATGATACTGCAGCAAAAACCCTAGGTGTGACCTTTAAGTCGCCGGGTGCTGTGAATTTGTTCCTTGCTTGTGAAGTGGTTTTGCGTCATTGTTGATGCTTACGAGCGCAGTATAAACCCTTATTGGGTCTGCTCCACTTTCTCTTTGATCGAACTTGAGGTGGCGCAATAGAGAGGTGGTTGCGTGGTGGCACGCTGGCGGCGTTACTTGTCTTTGCGGATTTGGTTGTTGTTTTCGATGTGTGGCTGGTGGCATCGGTTACTTCGCAGTGTTCTTCTTCCTACTTTGATTTTTTTCTTTTGCCGCCGGCGGTGTGGTCTGATTAGGACGGTGCGTGTCGCCGGAGTTGCAGTTGGCGATAGTGGTTGCTTGTTAGCGGCCGACCTGAAGTAAACTCGCGGCGATCGTTAGTCTCCTCCGGGTATGAAGCGACGATGTTTTTCCCATGGTCGCGGTGGTGCAGATCTGGAAGCTGGTAGCGGTGAGACAGTGACGCGATGACGGCGATGGTGGCGATGACGCTAATAGCGCTGCCGATAGTCATAGTGGTGACTGGAGTGTTTGACCGGTGACGAGTTGTTGCCGCTGACCGTGATTGACGCCACGATTGGGAGTGGCAACCATTCTCTTGGGGCTGTGGCGGCACAGATCTTGACTGGAGGGCGGTGCAATGGCGCTCGCAATTTGTTACCAACGGTGGTCGTATGGCGTTGCCTAGCGCCGACGCTGGTGGCGGTGGAGATGTTGGTTTATTTATTTATTTATTTTTTTTGCTGAGACGTTGTTTGCTCCTGCAACTGAACTGCGGTGGCCGGCGGCTTATGGTGCCCACCGCGGTCTTCCAGCAACTTTGCGTCGCCGATGGCTCCGGTGGCGTGTGCGTGGCCGGCTGTGAATTTGTTCCTTGCTTACCAGCGCAGTAAAAGCCCTTGCAAGAAATAAAAGTACGTGACTGAAAAAATAACCTCTGAAACAATAAAGCATATAAAAATGCAAAAATATTTTTAACATAATAGTCTTAAAAATTATGCATATGTCTAATAAAAAAGACCATGTGGGTCAAATATATATAATATGCATAATTACGGGTTAAAAGTTTTATGCTTTTAAAAAGTTGTGGCACATGCTGAATAAATTAGACCTTGTGGTCTTAAATACAATTATGCATTTTCATGGGGTTAAAACATCAATGCTTTCACAAGGAAGGAGTGCACCTTATCTGGATGAAGGGTGCTGAATAGCCTTCATGGGCTATCGCTGCCGTCGGTCAGATCACATCGCCGACAGGAGTGGCGAAGAGTTGTTCCGTCAATTCAACACTACCGTCGCCACAACAAGGCCGAGGAATCGTTCCAACGGGTTGATGCATCGCCGGACGACGCAAAGGTGTAGATCTGTGCAAGATCTAGTGGCGAAGGCGGCGGTTGTCATTGATCGCGGTGGAGATGGCACCGATTGATGCTGGTACGGCGGTTGCTTTTCTCTTGGCGAAGCCGCTGCTACTGCCTGTGGTGGACGACGACGTCTAAAAAGGTCACAGCGGCGCGACGTTGGCGATGGCGGCGATATGTTGGTGAGTGAGAGGCTGATGAAAGAGTCAGCGCTATGGCGCGTTGCTTGCCGTCGCGGTGGAGCGTAAATGGCAGATCTGGCGAGCGACGATGAAGCGGATTTGGAAGCCGGTAGCGGCGAAACAACAAAATGACCACAGCGCCGGTGTTTTCCCACAGGGCCTGCCATGGTTTTGGACGGCGAGTTGGCCGTCGTTGGTTGCGACTGACTGTCGTGGACGGTGCGGCGTCAGGTGAAGCCGCAGTGGTGCGGCGCCGACGCCTTGTCGGAGGAGTCGATTTGACGGCGCGATCAGCTTCTTCTTCTTCCCTCTTTCTTATTTTATTTTTTAATTTGGTAATTGCTTACGGTAGCTGCGTTGGCGGCGTGGTGCCGATCGGTCTGACTCTGTCATCAGATTATTAAAGGCTGATGGCAATTGCCGCAGTAAATTCGTGGCGGCCGTTTGTGGCCGGTGGCAATGGTCGTGTGACTAGCGGACGGCGGCGGTGCTTCGATGGCTGATGTCCAGGCGTCACGTATAGAATGACTATGTACGGCGGTGCTGCAACTACTTCTTCTTCCACATTTTTTTTGAGTTGTGGTAGCCATAGGAGATTTTCGACGGCGAGCTGCCGTTGTTACCGGCGGCGTTGTCTGACCAGGATGTTGGCTGATGGAGGAATTGGCACCGTGATGACTGATGGCGGCGAATTGTGGTGGACGGTACGATATTGGCGTTTGCGAATATAGATTCTGCCATCGGCGGTTGTGAGGTCGATTGCAGCACCGGTGATTTTGGTAGGGACGATTGAGTGGCCATGGAGGCTGTCTGAAGGCGGTCGAGTTTGGAGACCCACATTGGCGTCACGCTGTCACTGTTCACGGTAGTGCGCATCTCGACGGTGCGGGTCTACTGGAGGCACCATCGACACCGAACTCTGTTTGGGCCGACAGTGGTGGTCACCTGTGGTGGCGAACGGCGACAGTGCTTCTACCTCTTCTTTTCTTGTTTCCTTTTTCTGGACCTGTTGACGACGGTACCGTCGATTGGCCGCTAGCAGCGATTAGGGACGCCGGTGACTCTGGTGGCTTGATGGTTGAGCAGGGATAGGGTTGTCCTTGTAGGTACTGTTCATGGGGTAGTTGTTTAGGGCTTTGCCCACGAGGGCGGCGATCTGCAAGTTATGGGCGACGGCGCTGCCTCATGCGTGGTGCAGATACCCCAACTTTCTTTTTCTTCTTTGTTGATACGGCAGTCCTGCTGTGGCGGTGGTGCTGATCGTGGTGGCCAAGACTCCATTGGCACTGCCTTGTAACTTTGGTTGCGGCTGATTGCCGCCGACGGTGGTTGTAGCGATGTTTGTGCAACTGATGATGGTGGTCGGCGTAGTGGCGCCGTTGCTATTGATTTGGTGGAGCAGATTGCTTGGACGGTGGCGACCGTGCGACGGCGTGGCGGTTGCCTGGCGCGTTGTCGTCGGCAGTTTGGGATACAACTGTTGAATTTTCTTGAGATCAAACGGCTAGGCTGACGGGTCCCACGGATGGCGCCAAAATGTTGCTGCTTAAAATATGTCCCGCGTACGTTGCGGAACCCGAGCCTGGACCGATGACCTGCAAGACAGAAAACGAGTGACCGCCGGGTGGGGTTCCCGGCGGAGAACTCTCCGATGCTTAAGTCAGAGCGCAGCTACATGATAATGACTCTGCAAAAGCATGAATGTGTGTAGTTGTGTAGTCGTCCCTTTTACCTGGGTGGTAGACCCCTTTATATAATGGTAGGAAGAAGAGCCATAGTAGGACTTGAATGTGAACAAATCCAATTAAGATTGTATTAGGATTCTAGAGAATCACGTGTCTATCTCTGATGATAGAGTCTTGATAAGATAATCTCCAATGTCCTAGTATGACTGAGAATGCCGGTATTCCCCAATTATTGGGAGTATATTTGAGATATATCAGTTATCATCAAAATCAAATAGAATCCTAGGTTAAATAACCGTAGGGTTAACACTAGGTATTGGCGGAAATTTTTTGTTTTACTCAAATATTGCTTTTTTAAAACTTAATTATCCAAAAACCATATTTCCTAGCTTATTTACCCAAAACAATAATTTGGGAAAACGGCTATGAAACCACGTTTTCCAAAATAAAAGGCAAAGTGCAAATTACCTTTTTAGCCCCCAATCTTTTCAAAATCTCCTCTAATTACTTCATCTAATTAAAATTGAAATTGACCTTTCTCAAGTTAAACGAAATACATAAACATAACCTAAACTTCTAATCCAAGTTCAGTACATGTCTTTCCTAATCAAAGGAGAACCACCCCCTCTCTCCCCCCTCCCCCTCCCCCCCACAACCGAAGCTAGTATTAGAGCCCAACCAAAGGCTAAATCATACTAAAAATTCCATTGAAGTTCCTTGCTTATTAAACCATGTAATACGAGCTGTACATTTTGACCAGGGAGTAGGAAAAAAATGAGATTACTGGATTATCAAATCTAATGATGGAATATCTTGTGTGACCTTAAACATTTGAAGAAATCATAGGAATATATTGTTACAAATATCAACCAAATACACCAAGATAACTTCTTACTAAATTTTGAAAGTTAAAGCACTACTAATAATCACTATAAAATTGCAAATTCATACGTGTTTGAAGAAGTTATAGAATAAAGGAGTAGTGAAGGACACAGAAAACCCTATGTGAGTAGTTCAAAAGATGTACCATATCCATTGCAAGGAGGGGTGCAGAAGATGTAGAAAGAATAATAAATGACTACTTGAATAAAATAGAGAAAGAATGAGCAGTAAAAAACCAATGTTTGTGGAAAAAGATTCAGCTATTTTTAAAGAACAACAATATAATTTGGAACAAAAGAGAGGCATATCTAAGGTAAATAAAGTCTTTTCAGAAAAGCATTTATGGACTGAGAAACATATCCTAATTATGTAGGAGCATTGAACCCCATGTTATAGTTAGTAAAGAGTTCTAAACTTAATAGTGCACTTATATGAACAAATTTAAAGTTGAATTTGTTCCTAAGCCTGCAAGAAATGAGTCAGTTATTCAATACGGTATATATGTTGATATCGATAACTGGGCACAAGCCGTAAGAATTTCCAAAATAGGTGGTAATTTAGCAGAAAGGTACGCTGCTAAACATTTTCCAAGTAACACTCCAAGGTATACTACTAGATTTTGGAATTGCTTAGTGTTCCCAACCTATTCTGGTCATACCCAAGGGCCCAATAGGGGAACCGTTTCACGCGAACACGTCGACATTGTCAACTGTCAATTTTCCAACGCATCAAACCTCTCAGCGCCCGCACGCCCAAGACACGTGTTTTTCTCGCTTCGCGCGCTTCATACGCGACCTAAACATTTTATTTTCGCGTCGACGTCACTAACGCTAGCACGTTCGTAACGCCAAGACCATCCGAACACCTTTTCATCAAAAACATCGGCCGACGACACATTTGGAGAAACGGGGTCAAGGAGCAAATGGCCTTGGCCAACCCCAGGGGGTCGGCCTCGACCTTCCCCATGCCATGGGGGTCAGCCTCGACCTCCTGGAGGGGTTGGCCTCGGCCATTTTCCCCCGATGGTTCACCCCTTTCCCGCATACCCCTTTTTCGTACTTCTTTCCCCTCGTATGCTTCGTACGTAACCTTGGCACCTTGATCGCTACATGGGTACGATTCTTGGCAACGCGCTCGTCATAACGCAACTTATGGATTCGTCATTGCTTGTCAAAACACCTACCGACGGCGCGCCCGAAGTTCACAAAATGAGAAGTGGCCTTGGGCTCCGAAAATGGAAGATAGCCATTTGGCCTTGCCCAACCCCAGGGGGTCGGCCTTGGCCTTCCCCATGCCATGGGGGTCAGCCTCGGCCTCCTGGATGGGTTGGCCTCGGCCATTTTCCCCCGGTGTTTCACCCCTTTCCCGCATACCCCTTTTTCGTACTTCTTTCCCCTCGTATGCTTCATACGTAACCTTGGCAGCTTGATCGCTACATGGGTACGATTCTTGGCAATGCGCTCGTCATAACGCAACTTCCGGATTTGTCATTGCTTGTCAAAACACCTACCGACGGCGCGCCCAAAGTTCGCAAAAGGAGAAGTGACCTTGGGCTCCGAAAATGGAAGATGGCCAAATGGCCTTGGCCAACCCCAGGGGTCGGCCTCGGCCTCCTGGAGGGGTTGGCCTCTGCCATTTTCCCCCGGTGATTCACCCCTCCGCGCAAAACCTTTTTCGCACTTTTTTCATTTCGTACGCTTTGCACGTGACTTTCACATCTCGTTCGTCATGTATGTACGATTCGCGTCTACACGCTCGTCATGATTCAACTTTCGGATTTGTATTTGCCCATCAAAACACCTACCGTCGACGTGCCCGAAGTTCACCAAAAGGGGGGGGGGGGAGTGGCCCTGGGCTCCTTCATGAGAGTTGGCCATTTGGCCTTGGCCAACCCCAGGGGGTCGGCCTCGGCCTTCCCCAGGCCTAGGGGGTCGGCCTCGGCCTCTAGGAGGGGTCGACCTTGGCCTTCCCCCCATTTTTGGCCTATGGCCTCTCCCTTCGCGCGCACTTATTTTCTTGAGTCTTTGCACCTCCGCGATGTTTACGGAAGTTCATACATCAACTATGTGACGTCTGTCGTCCGACGCCCATGATCGCGCACCGCTCCCGCGATGCCTGTCACCCAAAGTCGCACGCTACCAATGAACAACCCGTCATTGGCAACCGCATACCATCTGTCACGACCCAAACCCACGGGTAAGCCCATGTACTAGGCACGTGACCGGCCGCAGACCCATTCAGACAACTAATTAGGGTTCTGCCAGGCCTTACTTAAGCATGTACACAATTTTAAAACCATACATTAAACCAACACCATAACATGAATTTCTAAAGATACCTTTACAACTCTTTCCAAAATTATCTCAACTAAATTACTCCATAAAGACTAATAGCACTTATTTAAGAGGAGACCTCCTGGGATTCAGCTACGAACAATTCAAGTAATAAACTGGCAGTTCTACAAATTTCTCAAGGCTTAAACCAACATCCTAACGAACACCTCTTGCGGCTCCATGTTCATTACTCTCATAGTACTGAGGTTCATCTAAGTGTTCACCTGAAAACATTTATAAAAAGGGTTGAGCTGGGGGCCCAGTAAATACACATGCCATATCCCTAAAATAAAAATTTTGGGGGCTTCAACTATGCCATGGTTTCCTTTTTCACAATAAAACTTCAATGTTACCAAAATAAATATGCTCAACATATCCACGTATATATATGTACTTGCAACAAAAGATTCTCGAATTAGAATGAGATCAATAAAGAGTTTTCACCAAGGACTATCACAATAAATCATAACATGTATACTGCGGTCAGCGTATGGTCCCACTGACTAGGACCCAAAATCCCTCCTCCACCCAGGATAACAAAGTGTGGACGCAAGGGCGAACCACGGTGCAACAGTACTGTGCGTCAACGTATGGTCCCGTTGACCAGGACCCGGAATCCACTTTCCCCCGTGGATATGGGGCGCAGTAACACAGTCAACTATCATTTCGTTCCACAGAAATCGATCATGATTCAAATACTCATACACAATCCATGGCATTTCTTTTCAATTTATGTTTCAAATAAAATACTTTAGAAATAAACATATGCAGAATAGAACTTTAAACTTTAAATGATCAAATCATAAATACATATCATAGGTTTTGCAAATAAATATACAGAGGAACATGACAGGGGTACTTACATCGCTCAAAATCTGTTTCTGATATTTGCTCAAATGCCGGCCCTTGCTCTTGACTATCAAAACCTAAATAACAAATCATACATATGTCATTTATTGACGCTCGGGCACGCTTAGGTATTATGTTTCTTTTAGATGAGTAAACTTTACCCAACCATCCCCCGACTTCTGTATAATTACCTATTAGTACTTTGTCTGAATCTATTCAGAAGGGGTCCTTGGAACTAATGCTCCTCTTGTTGTCGATTTGATTGTGAGTATCTATTTAAGAAGAGATTAGATTTTTGATGTGCTTTATTGCAGTTTTCGATAATCGACTAAGTCCTTAAGTTGTAGATTGAGAAAACCTTATGTTAACGGACGTTATCTGTGATGTTTGTGTTGTGATAGGGCGATGGCAAACAGGAGCGAGGATAGTTTTTCATTTGAGATTAGTCAAATGCCCTCTGAAGGATCCAAAGATTCCAGCCAGGCATCCTACATTGGAAAGAAGAAAATCGGGAAGCGCCCTAGAGAGGAAGTGGTAGATTCAGGAAAGAGAATGAGCCCATCAGAAAGGGAGATAAAACTTTTGAAAGAAAAGATTAAGGTACTTGAGACTCAAGTGGGAGTATGAGGCTTAGCTTCAGCCTCACCTGGGAGCAAAGGCAAAAAGACTACAATTATTATTTTGGAAGCAAGGTCTTAGCATTGCAAAACCGGTTGGGAGATGAAGATGAGATGACCTTCTCTCGAGCTGAAGTACAAGAATGGATCCAGGAATGGGAAACCTACATCCAGCCCGCTAATAATTAGGATGGGAAAGAAAGGAGAGATCGTAATAGTTAAATTAGGAAATAAGCAGTGTGTGCCTTTGCGTTGGACTCGTTGTTTTAGAACGATATCTTTAGAATCGTTTGAAATAAAGTTACTCAATTAAATTATGTCATATTTATGATTTTAATACATCTGAGTTGTTTGTTTTTAGAAATGCCAACTCGACGAGAATTTTGAACCACTTAAGTATGTTAAGTCAATGAAAGAGTGTGTAGAGTAAATTACGTCGACAATTTGATATTATTATTATTATCATTGTAGTGATAAATTGATGGGTTAATTACTCACGGCACCCCTGAGGTTTACCCTAAATTACACACGGACCCCCATACCTTTTGAAAATTACACTCCTCTCCCCTGAGGTTTGTACCCGCATTTCACGGAGCCCCACAAAATTGACGGAGACCCTAACTCCGTCGAAAGATGCTCTGACACTTCACTTTTTTGATTTTTCATCCCCAAAATGCCCTCCCTTTCTTGAATAAAACCCCTCTTGCCCCTTAGGGTTTTTCTTCTTCTTCTTCTTCTTCTTCTTCTTCTTCATTCTTTATTCTTGGGCGTTTTGCAATCCCAGCTCTTTATTCTTGACATTTATGCACCTCCATGAATCTTTCCTTACACGTATAAATCACCCTTTTTAATGCCTGTGCGTGGGTTTTGACCATTTTTCCTTTTTGATCTTCCCGAACTGTCGTTTTATTCCTTCCTTGCTCGACAATGCAATCACTGCCGCTTTATAAATTCGGGGCAAACAAGCCCCTTTGACTAGTTGCTTTTTCTCCTCTCCAGAAGAACCCATTATGGTTCTTCCAGGTTCAATCACCGCCGTCGCTTTTCTCCTGATAACCCTCTCTGCGCCGTTGATTTGCCTCGGGATTCGTTCCTTCCCGGCGAGAACGGAACTGGGCTCTGATGGGTCCTTCGGGTTCGCCGAGGCGCCGGAGTACCGTAACGGAGTTGACTGTCCGGTTGTCAACGGTGGCTCTGGCAAGGGTGTCGGCACGACGTCGTGCGACGCGTCGCTGGTCCACGTGGCGATGACCCTCGACTCGGAGTACCTCCACAGGTCGATGGCGGCGGTGCGCTCGGTCCTCCGCCACACGTCCTGCCCGGAGAATCTCTTCTTCCACCTAATCGCCGCCGAATTCGACCCGGTCAGTCCCCGAGTCCTGACCCAACTCGTCCGATCCACCTTCCCCTCGCTCAGCTTCAAGGTCTACATATTCCGCGAGGACACCGTCTTAAACCTGATCTCCTCCTCCATCAGAACCGCCTTAGAAAACCCGCTGAACTACGCCCGGAACTACCTGGGCGACATCCTTGACCCCTGTGTTGACCGAGTCATCTACCTCGACTCAGACATTGTACTGGTCGACGACATATACAAGCTCTGAGAATGCGGAGATTAGAGCAGAGATGGAGGCTTCAAAATTAAGTACATCAGAGTCTGTAAAAACTTGTTTGGAGGTTGCAAAGAGGGAGAAAAAGTGCCTTAAGAAGCTGATTCTGCAAAACTCAAGAGACACTGTGTGGTTATATATGAGGGCAGAAAGGTCTTTTTATGACCAGCCGTTAACCCCGTCAAAGAAATTTAAATTTTTGGGGCTGAGTGTAATTTTCAAAGATAGTGGGGTCCGAGTGTAATTTAGGGTAAACCTCAGGGGTGCCGTGAGTAATTAACCCTAAATTGATTGTGATTGGAAAATAAAGATTTTTTTTTTATGAGAGCTCCCTTATAGGTTGAAAAGAAATGGCACGAAGAAATGGAGCTCAAAATGATGACGTGTTTAGGATGGTGGAGAACCTCGCTAGAGTCGTGGAGCACCAGGTGACTGCAACTGGGGGGTTATCGATTGAAAAGTTCAAAAGGATGGACCCGCCATCTTTCTTGGGTACTACTGATCCCTTCAAGGCGGAATCCTGGATATCGGATCTAGAAGACATCTTTGAGGTTCTGGGTTGTACCGAGAGACAGAAGGTTGTGTTTGCAGCGTTCATGCTCAAGGATGAAGCCAACCAATGGTGGAAGGCGACTAAAAGAGTGAAGGCCGATGAGGTGGCCAATATGGAATGGGAAGGTTTCAGGAACTTGTTCCTCGAGAAATACTTCCCCCAAACCATCAAGGAACAAATGGAGATCGATTTCATGCAGCTGACCCAGGGGAACCATTCGGTTAAGGAATACGAGGCCGAATTCACTAAGTTATCTCGTTACGCTACCCACTTAGTGGATACAGAAGTCAAACGAGCAAGGAAGTTTGAGAATGGACTGAGGCTCAGTATCCGGTCTCGCATTTCGACATTAAGGCTAGGGACTTATGCTGAGGTGGTGGATAGAGCCTTAATCGCGGAAAGGGATATGTGGGACCTTTTGAGATACTGGATAGAATTGGTTCTCTAGCCTACCGGGTAGCATTACCGTCCGAACTAGCCAGTGTCCATAATGTGTTTCACGTGTCCGTGCTAAGGAAGTACATCCCAGACCCTACGCATGTATTACAACCAGAGCCCTTACAGATCAGAGAAGACTGCACTTACATCGAACAACCGGTTCAAATTTTGGATTATAAGGAACAGACGCTCCGGACTAAGAAAATCCCCTTGGTAAAGGTCCTGTGGAGAAATCATGCAGTTGAGGAAGCCACGTGGGAACGCGAAGACGAAGTAAGAAGCAAATACCCTCATCTGTTCCAAAACTAAGGTACGTAAATTTGGAGGACCAAATTCTTTTAAAGGAGGGGATAATGTAATGCCCGAGATATTTCCTATATTATAATTATTTTTCCGGGCCAAAATAATGTTAGTATATTGTTTTTGAGCATTTTATAGTGACGATTTACTAACGTCGGTATATATTAGCGACAAGTTATTTAAAATATCGATGCTTTTAATATTAGCGACGTTTTGACAAACATGATAGCGTAATAACTCGTTGATAATTTTCTTAACACATAAATTATCATAAAGATTTATTGTTGGACCATTTTTGAGTTATTAAATTCGGTTAAGAAGTTTTAGCGACCAAAGGGTGAGAGGATTTTTTTTTTTCTTGTCTTTGCCCAATTAGGGTTTCAGGTTATATATAAACATGATATTCTTTGGCAGCCGACCCTAAATATATCTCATACTTTCTGCAAATGGCTGAGAGAGGAAGAGAAATACCGAGGGAGGAAAAAGAGAAGGAGCTGCGTCGAAGTCCGGCGAAGAGTCTAGATTCCGGTAAGACTTCTACCCTTCTTTTTCCTCAATTAATCTATAGAGACATATGTGTATGGGTTAATTACTAGCTGCGAGTGTGTAGCTTCAGAGAGTTAGTACAACCGTGTAAGTTTCTCATAGTTTGCTCCTCTTGTTGTCGATTTTATTGTGAGTATCTAGTGGTGTATGGAGGTTTAATGGTAACTGGGTATATGGGTTGTGAGTTTATTGCTGTGATGGGTTTAGGGGAACGGTATGCGCGAATTTGTGGGTTGTGGTGTGTGTGTGTATAACCTGCGTTGAAGGCTGTCTATGGAATGATCTATTGTGTATGGATTACTGAATGTAGGGGAAAAGGAAAAGGAAGATACCACACATAGATGGGTCTGTAACTTCCCAGATTCTTTTTGGTTTTCTATTGTCCACCGCATTTGGGGTGTGTTGCTGTGTGTTAGATCATGGAAGTGGGTTTAAGGGAGTTGTCATGGTGCAGCTAATTAAAGTTGGTGCTTCAGTGTGTGCGTGAATTTGTGTGTAAAGATGTGAGTGGGTCGGCTGCCAAAGAATATCATGCTTATATATAACCCGAAACCCTAATTGGGCAAAGACAAGAAGAAAAAAAAAACCCTCTCACCCTTTGGTCGCTAAAACTTCTTAACCGAATTTAATAACTCAAAAATGGTCCAACAATAAATCTTTATGATAATTTATGTGTTAAGAAAATTATCAACGAGTTATTACGCTATCATGTTTGTCAAAACGTCGCTAATATTAAAAGCATCGATATTTTAAATAACTTGTCGCTAATATATACCGACGTTAGTAAATCGTCACTATAAAATGCTCAAAAACAATATACTAACATTATTTTGGCCCGGAAAAATAATTATAATATAGGAAATATCCCGGGCATTACACCATCACTCCCCAACTTTGTCACTACTACATGTTGCATTCATTATCTTGTTATGACAGGTACACTTAGCTCACATCCTATCTTCGAGACACCCGACGCGCGCCCTTGCGCCATTCTCATGATACGTGCCCCGACACCAAATATTGCTCCGCGACGTTCGTCGCCACGCCCTTGCGCCATTCTCATGATACGTGCCCCGACACAAAATATTGCTCCGCGACGTTCGTCGCCACGCCCTTGCGCCATCGTCATGATACGTGCCCCGGCACCAAGTATTGCTTCACGACGATTGTTGCCGCGCCACTTTCGTAACATGTACCCCCGGCACCATGTATTGTCTCGTGTTATAGGCACCGCGCCCATGCGCCACAATCATGTTGCATGCTACCGGGATGGGCTCACAACCTTATAGCCATCGCCGTCTCAATCAAGGAGGGGGGGGCTTCGGCCATCATACCGGGATGGGCTCACAACCTTATAGCCATCGCCGTCACCGTCACAGGGGGCTCCAACACGAGGACCCCTCGCCACGGACTCGAAGCACTGAGCTGCAACCATATACGCTCACGTTACCATTGATCACCGACACCACCAGGGCAATGACCCCCGGGTCACTCCGGGACGGGAGTAGGTCCTCGGAGGGCATCGCGCCTAGTACGCCTGGCAGTTGGCTACAGGGGTAACCCTCACCACTATCAGGTTCTCTGCGCGTATCTTGACGCACCTCGTGGGATTCAGTAAGGGCTTGGATTGGTGGCTGGGGCAACGGGTTTACTCTGATCATGCCGTCATGGTATGGTCAGTCTTCTCAGACAGGTAGAGCGACGCTGTGTGAGGCAGGCAACGTGAATTTGGAAACCGGCAGTCCAACGGAGAACCGGTATTTTGGGACCCCCTGGTGACGTGTCACTCCCAGGGGACGACATATGGCACTTTATGACATAAGCACACTGTTTCCTATAAATAGTGAACTTTACAACTCAAAAAGTGGTCCGTCTTCATTCTCGCGAAAATCACTTTCTCACTCTAGAATTGGAGAGCTCTTGGATTCTAGAGAGAGAAACACAAAATTGGACATAACTTAAGATCGTAACATTGGACCCTGACTTGGACCTCGACTCGGACCCTGACTTGGACTATCGACTGTCGGCCCTGTTCGTCTTAGCTTTGCCTTCGCAGCACTGCCATTCCTCACGGCCTGTCTGGGAAGCCTTGCTCTCAGCCCTTACTCCTCCCTTGCTGTCTCTCACTTTGCTTACTTGGAAGCTGACACGGACTGCAGCCTTTTTTCACCTCCATGTAAGTACGAACCCACTTTCATTGGCATCACTTAGGAGATTACAAAATGATATTTGAGGCATAAAGTAAGCTAAGAATTTATGAAGAATGGGTGATGTTTTCCACAGATAACCTCAAAAGAGAATTTTGTGGCTCATCCATAAACGATATAGGTATTCATGAACAATTTCTCTAAAAAATTTGACCAAACTCCAAATCTATGATATCTGCTGATTCCAAACCTGCACTTGTGAATTTATTAAGTACTTCCCAAAACCATGGGAGGGACTATGGCCAAACGAATTTGATAAACTTTTAAATGAAGGAACACTTTGTGATTGCGTAGGAGGAAGAGTAGCAACTGTAGATGAAGTATAAAGAAATAATGTACATATGACATACAATAAAAGATATGAAAAAGCTCATATGAGTTACGATTGTTGCACAAAATTCGACAACATAATAAATAGCTATGGTTGTGAAAGAAAGCCAAATCCGAGGAAGAAAAAAAATTTGTGAAAGGAGATAAAAAAAAGAAACAAAAGATATGTAAAGAAGTGGAATTTTTTTCACAAACAGAAGTCAAGGCATTGGGAGAGAAGCCGAAACCCTGGAGAAGTTATGGTAGAAAAATATCTAACATAGCTTTGAATGGTGAAAAACCCTCATGCACTGTAGGAAAACCACTAGAAGATGTGATTGTTGTTGTTTATGTGGCGACAAAGGACATTACGCAAATAAATGTCCTTATAAAAGAAGAAAACAAAATGTCAGAGCATTTTTATTTTCTGAAGAATGATATGAACCAGCAAGGGAATACGAAATGGAATCTGAACGTGAGGGTGGAGAAATTGGTTTCATAATACGACTATGAATCTGAAGACAAAACATCAGATGATAAAGAAAGCTTAGACAAAGCTTCGTAGGCACAATTTTTTCATGATGTCTAAAAGCTATGAGGATAAATGTCGACTAAATGATCCATTTAGCTAATAATATAATTATATCGAATAAGCGACAAGCCATTGGGAGATTCCCAATACAAGGATGGGAGAAATACACAAAACTCCTTATTTAGATTTAGTAGTAAAATGAATGTAGAAGTTTTTGAAGGAGCAACATCCCTCTTTTCAAACCAGATAGGGTTAAACAATACCTTAGAGAAGAATATCACTATGTTCATATTTTAAATTGTACAAGTTAATCTTTGTCTTTTATTCAGGAATGGATGGGACACACCAGTAATATATTGTTTGACAGATAATAGATAGAAAACCTTTGAAAAAGACTTGATAGGAGGAAGTCATAGTAAGTAGTATAACAGCTTTGTTTGGTTTAAAACAACACCAAACTACTTCATGACCTTTGAAGATCCATATCTTCATAAAGCATTAGGCCTACGAATCCAAACTCAAGGCATGGCAGAATCATGAGAAGTCTACAAAAATATTGCGGTGCAATATCGTCTAGTCATACATGGTGGTAAATTTAACATATCCTCTAAGTAGAGTGCAAAATAGCGAGGTCGAATTATTTGAACAAACAAGTAACAATGTTCGAGCTACAAAAGCAAAAATGATAAACCCAAAGAAACCATCTTGGCCAAATAAATGGGTGATAGGCAAAGCATTAGCTAGTAAACAACTAGAAGATATGTACATAAGAGAAAATAAAGAAATAGCCATCCTCGAAGAGCTTAGAACGTATTCAGTATCAACCTTCAACTTTTAAACATCCAAGAGATAAAGGTAAAGAAAATTTAATAGAAAATTTTACCATCAAAGACGCTAAACGTTTTGATGATGATATTATTGGGTACAAAATAGTTAGCATTATGATAAAATGAAGTTTGTGAACTCATGTACATGATGTCAGCATAGTTATCAGAATCGGACTGGTCATTGAACCAGTGAAGGCACCGATTCATGATCCACTGGTCCAACCGCTGGTTCAGGTAAATAAAATTAAATTGATCATGATTATAAAAGAAGAAAAAATACATGACTAAAAATACATGATAATAAAAAAAATTCGAGTTTAAGAATAACTATTGTGGTAAATTTCCTTGAAAATTTAATGTAAAACTCCAAACTTATTAAAAATGATTAACATGAGGAAAATTTAGTGTAAAATCATAGAGTTAATACTATTATTAGGTTTGTTATTTGTTAGCAAAGATGAGTTTTTGGTCGAGTGGCATTAAAGTGCTCAATAAGAACTTCAAGTTGGACATCTCAGGTTCAAATCCCCAGTGCCAGTATTATATTGAGTATTTTTCACAAATGTGAACATGTCCATGGGGTGTCAACCGGTCCAACCTGCCGATTTGTGTCACGTCATTCGGATAAAGTGGATCGGTGAATTCACCGACTCACGGTTGAACCGATTAGACCGACTGGCCCTATTGGTTGGTCCGGTTCTGTTGTGGTAACTAAATGGATGTCGTTAACGCTAGTGTTTGACGCTATCAAGCAAAAGTTAGAAAAAAGAGGTTTATCATGTAATGATCTTGAAAAAGGAATTCAAGACATTATGATAGCATTAGAGCTAATAATGCTCCAGAAAAACTAAAAATAAATAATAATGGCAATAAGTGTGTGGGAGTAATTCCAAATAATCCTTTCGTGGAATTAGCATTTGAATTCCAAGTGTAGCGAACCGCCTAAAAAAAGATTCATACCGGGATGGAAAATTTTAGGGACTCGCCATCTTATTTGAATTAAAATAAAGGAAAAATATGAAAAACAAATAATCAAGAAATGACTCTAGACAACTAATCTAATGTAAACAGGGAAATGGGTTCGGCAACTAAGTTGTATGGCGGGAAGGTACTACGCACCAGCCGTATACTTTCGGTCTTCACTTCAATAAAACTAACTTAAGTTTATTTTTAGATTATTGGCTTGAACTCGACATCGGGGGTCGAATTGCCTACGTATCCGGTCAGACTAAGCGAAATCAAAATCATCGTAGTTCGAGTCTGGTCCTATGGGAGGCAATCAATATTTCGGTCTTAGACTTAGACTAAGAAATGTAAAGACTCATTTTTAGAATTTTCGTAATTGAAATGTGATGGGAGACAATTCTATTCTAGTGAACTAGAATAGAAAGCTATTAAACTTTACCTTGCAAATTTGCTTGTGGATCACTCGGGAATGTTCTTTGAAGGATCTACAATGCAAGAGATTAAATAACTTATTTAGGTGAATTTGAGAGGCTAATTTATTTGAAGCGATGCTATACCAATTCAAAAAGAAATGGTATAAAAGCTCTAAAAAAGAAATGGTACAAAAGCTCTAGGAAGAAAAGCTGAATTAAAACAGATAGCCCTGAAAATGAAGGCAAATGGGCCTATTTATAGAGCTATGGGCGCCAGAAATGATAGAGATGGATGTGCTAATCTGCAATCCAGAGATAAGTCAAAATATTTGATAAAAGTCGCAAATTGATAAAAGTCAACTAACCGCTAGTTTGTCGAAAACCAGCCGGTTCATCCCATAATTTAATAATAATTTTTCCAAAATTCGAGGCATTATTTGACCTTAATTCGGTAATAATATATGATTTTGCAGATGAGATGTACGGGGATTTGGCATTTATCTTATTAAATCATATAAATAATTGATTTAATCCCTTGCATCAATGATAAATCAACAAATCATTTCCTAAATTATCTAGACAAATCACTATCTAGACATGGACTAGACTGACATACTTAGACTCGACTACTGGACTGGACAAATGGACTTGACAATTGAACTGGACTGGACTCAATTAAATTAGTTAAGTTATATTACTAGGCCTAAGCTTAATAATAAACTCTAATTAATAATGAAGCCTAATATTTATTTAATTAAAAATGACTACAAAAATGTGGTGTCTAGTGAAGAAGCTCGCGCGCTTGCAAGCATCACTGAAAAAAAAATATTTTATAATAAAACACGGAAAAGACCACAAGACTTTGAACAGATTTGCGGACCACGACACCGACATGAGGTTGGACCTATACAGGGCTTCCTACTTATCCTCAGGGGAAGAATCCGACTAACGTAGTTTGTTAAGATACATCTATTGTTCGAAATCGGAGCCAACAGTAATAATGATTGGTCGTCGAAAAATCTTACAAGAGAAAATGATATAGAACCTCATCAGGAGCCGGAGCCAACAACGTGTCGAAAAGGTTGGTCACCCAGGATAGGGTGTATCCTTAAGAGTCGGAGCAAACAACGTGTCAAAAAAGATGGTTGTCCAAGTATACTAATAAATTATGTCTAAGAGCTGGAGCCAACAACGCCCTCAAGCGGCTGGTCGCTTAGCCATATGGCTTATATCTAAGAGCCGGAGCCAACAACACGTTGAAACGGTTAGTCACTTAGACACAAAGAAAGGGTGAACTCAATAGCCGGAGCTAACAACATTTCAAAACGGTTCACTTAGGAGCATTATAATACATCCGAGAGCCGAAGCCAACAACGTGTACAAACAATTGGTCGCTTAGGAACAGTAGAATATATCTAAGAGTCGGATCCAACAATGTGTACAAATGGTTGGTCGCTTAGGCATACTGGACTTTATCTAAGAGCCGGAGCCAACAACGTGTATAAATGGTTGGTTGCTTAGGAACACCGACATATGTCCAAGAGCCGGAGCCAACAACATGGCGAAACATGTTGGTCGCTTGGGCATATGGAAATTTTGGAGATACCACTCAAAGCCGGAGCCAACAATTTCACAAAAGATAGCTTGTCGTTGAGTGCCGAACATATTGATTCATTTGATATGAGGAAAGTGTTGATTTTGGCAACAAATGTGGGATCTTGCACTGGCCTTACACTATACAAAAAACCCATTGAGATGAGCAACAGATTTGAGTAACTGGATAGGAAGATAATTTGAGGATAGGATAGCAGACATGCACAGGCAAACATGCAAGCACACAAATATTGGATACAAACGCATTAGGCGAATGAGTCGGGCATCATGCAAAATACACAGGCAGTCAAATCATGCAAATTTGAAAAAGAATGATTATACAAGCACACAAGGCACATAAGCACGTGGGAACATAAAAGGCATGTAAACAAATATTTCACTCAAGCAAGCAAATTTTTTGTTTCTTTTATTTTTTGGGTCGAAAATCGGCCGGTTAGTGGAAGAGTCGAAATATTGAGTCAAAAACCAGTCGGTTAGTCAGCACATTTGAATTTTTGCAAATTAAATTATAAAAAACCAGCCGGTAAGTAAGCAGATTTGACTAAATTTAAGAAAAACTGGTCGGTTTATCCATTCAGTTTTGGACGCGATATTTAGGGTTTTTTTCACCCACTTCAAACACAATCCAATCACTTTCTGTCTCAAATTGCTCTCCAAGATGAACTTCTTTTCGTCCAATCCTACCCAAGTTAATATTCTAGTTTTTAAATCCTCGGATCTCCTTCTAATCTTCCCCAATTTATCAGAAATTATGGAATTCAAATGAACTAGAAGATAGCATAAGGGTGGGCCTCAAATCGTCCTTGTCTAGCAATTCCGGCCAAAGACCCAGATAGACGACCGCTTACTCTTGACTCCGGATCAAGGAACCCATCTTAGCGGCTATTTTTTTGCAGATGAGGTATATGTTCTAACGATTTCTGTTCAATCACACACTCCATTTCATACACAAGTCGTCACCGGGCAAAGTAGGGCCCACATTTGTTTACCATACAATTTTTCATGCACTGCATGCCTAAAATCAGATGGCTCTTGAGATTTTCTCCCTTCTTCTTGATTTTGTGCAGCCCCTCCCCAAAAATATACGTTGTAGGAGGTCCCCTCATTTGGTGGGGGAATGGTAAGGGAAGGTGCCGGAGTCTGTAGATAATAGGATAGTCAGAACCAGCTTAGAACTTTTCCTAAACGGGTTAATGCTTTCACCCGTAGCAAAAAAACATCTCTTGCTCTTGTCAGAGTGCTGATGGGATTCCACCAACACGTTCTACCTACATCCGGTATTTGCATTCTAGGGAGGCCTATTCCCTGGGCCTATCATCTCGACAAGGATCGGGACCTCGTGGTCCGGTTACTTGGTTTTAAGCCGTCATACAAAAAGGGCAGTTCCGTATTGCTTGGTACCCTTCGCTCTCACTATATGTGTATGACCTGTAGGGTGCCGATGGGGCGATTGTCACTCAGTACATTCGATGGTTTTTGTTGTACGTCTTGGGGGAGATGTTATTCAGCAATGGGATGACTCTTTGCAATTATGGTGCTTGTAGGCCTTAAAGTAGGTAGGAGAGATAGGGGAGTACGATTGGGGTACTCCTGCCAGGGCGCATCTCTATTATTTTATGGGCTCAGTGTCCTAGGGGCAATCTCGAGCTTCATGGGAAGCTGCGACATTTTGCGAGATAAATCTATGCTCCTTAACTCCTTTCATGATTATTTTCCTACATTCATTTAGACATTTTGCTCATATGTTACCTCTTTTCACATGTTTGGGCTTTTGAGGTTCAGGGGTCACGTGCCCCGTGCTTGGGTGAGGGGAATACTGGTGAGACTGAGCCGGCGATGTTCCAATGGAACTTTCAGGATGAGCGGACATTGTCCACATTGGGGCCTTATCGAGAGAGTTTCAATTGGTTGACTTATGTGAGTTATCCATTTATTTTAGCTTTGAATTCTCATTAATGCACCTTCATGAATATTCCTGATCCGTTCTTCTTCTTCCAAGCGTTTCTGTCTAAATGGGAGATGGTTGAGTCATATTAATGAGGAGTTAAAGCTCACTTGGTGCCAGGTGCTGCTGGTGGGATACTCCCAGGGGGAGTTTTATCTGGGAGAGCGGGTGCTCTTCTAGCATCATATGGATGTTGAGGCCCGTATCCCGGAAGCCCTTCCCCACAAGATGTACTAGACGTGGACCAGGGGCAGAACTGTGTCCTCCCTGAGGTGGCCAAATGATCCTCTTACTTATGAGGCGTTCTTGAGACAAGAATTGGCTCATTCTTTGATTGCGGAGTGGTTGAAGAGGATTCAGCAGTCTAGGGCGGCCCGAGACTGAAAGGGTAAGGGAAAGAAGGCAGAGGAGTCTACGAAGGGTATCCTCTTCCCTTCCTGGACAGTGCCAAAATTTATGAGGGGCAAGAGTGAGAAGATGGAGGTGATCCCCATGCAAAAGAAGGACAAATAGGACTTTGGGCTCAAGGAGCTTGCCCAAGTCCAGACGATAAAATTGAATCCTGATTGTGCTTTATTTTCCCTTTTAGACTAGATTTTAACTCTATGAACTTCCCTATTCCCGCGCTCAATGCTGAAGGATGCCTACCGGATGATACACAGTTTTAAGGACATGGTAATTACACTAAGGGACCTGCTAGAGGTGTACGAGCCATCTGCTGAGACAATGGAGGCGCCTACTCCCACCCCCTCGTTGCCACCTTCAGCAGGTGGATAGAGTGGAAGACAGTGCTCTACGAAGCCCGTTATGCCTACTGCCTCCATTTAGACTCCTATAGGAGGGGCTCCGGTACCTCGATCGGGAGGTCGGAAGAAGACTAGGGCAACTAGTCAGGTGCTCCGGAGGATAGTTTGCCAAGCAGAGCCTGCACCTTCTAAAGGAAATGAAGTTTCTTACGGCAGCAAAGGAAAAACCCTAGCCCCTCTACCGACAAAATTGAGACGCAAGTCTTCTAGGGTTGCAGCGGTCTTTTTGCAAGAATTACAAGAAGCCTGGATCGATCGATGGGGCGATGAGGAAGAGCCTATCCCGAAGAAGAGCTGGAAGAGTTGATACCCGGACACTTGATCAACTTAGAGTATGACTTTGAGTCCATTAGGGACTTTCTTATTTAAAATCTGATGTAATGCACAATTTGTTCTTTTTATTCTTAGTTGAAATTTTGATTAGTGATTTCTATGTAAATGACTAGTTTTAATGCATGTCACACACTTACACAAAAAGAAAAGGAAATTGTTAAAAACTAGTTTGAATTTGGATTGAATTTTGAAACAGATAAAGGGTTTGGCCTTAAAATAGGTAACCTCTGCAAAAACCTCACAAGCACTGACTAACCGGCTGGTTATTTAGAAACAATATCCGAATTCATGGTAAAACCATACGGTTGATTAGGAGAGAAATCAAATTTTCTAGTAAAACCGAACGGTTGATCACAAGAAAAATCAAATTTTTATGGTAAAAACCGGATGGTTGATAATAAGAAAAATCAATATTTATGGTAAAACTAGGCAGTTGATTAGAGAGATTGACTGTCAAAAATACTCAAAACAAAAGGAAAACTGGCCATTTTCTCGAAAACCCGTCCAGTTTGTCTGATAATTATTTTTTGATTTTTTAGATTTGCTATCTTTATACAACTTAGGGCTCTCTCAGTATATATTCGGGAATCATCATTCAGAGGGGCATTCAATTTTCATTCTCTCAGAAGAACTCCCAATGACCTATAAAGATAACCCTACAATCTTCGAGCTCCAGTTTTGAGCTTTTGCTGATTTCTTTAACAAGGTTGAGCTTATCCATCTCGATGGGCGTCTCAATCTGAAGCCAATCATGAGTCCGCGGACGGTGGTTGTTCATGAAGATATTTACCAGTTGCATGCAAATTTTATGATGTCAAAGATCATGTCTTTCGATTTGGCTTGGACGAGCTTTGCCCAACTCATGAAGAATTCCCCGCGTTAGTGGATATCCCTACTTTTTACACATCGCTGTCCGGTTCTTCAAGATGGCTATATTTAGGCCCTTATGGGTTTGCTGAACGAGCTAGGCTTTTATCCGAGGTGAGTGCATTTTGCTTTCTCCAATAATAGAGTACATTTTTTTGCCAAACTGGATAACCGTGATATGCGATATGCATGTGGCGGATCTAGGGTTGTGCCTAGTAACCAAATATCATACTATTTTGGGCCCTCTGCTGATGTGAGATTGGCTGAGTTGCTAGTCCAAGTATCTTTAAAAGGGAAAACCTTGATTTAAGTAGTGGTAGCAAATGTTATTATCAAGGTGCATATGGATCCAAGTGCTGCATTTAGATGTAGCCCATTGCTTCTGTATATATGGCTCTTGTATTATATACAACTAATAGTTACAACTGTTGAGGTGAGGTATCACCCTTGTTCTTTTCGTGCTCGACCTTTACTCTGAGGGTCGTTCTAGCTTAGATGATTTGTAAGGACCCAGAAATCCGGAGCTCCATCGCCCCAAACTCCCGGAGCGTTAACCTTACACATCACATCAAACCTGTCAAATCCTATTTTCTGAGACATACTTCAGAGCATTTAATAGACATCAAATCAAAATTTTCGAAATACAAGATTACAAAATTGATTAAACTTAAACTATTAAAACTTAGGTTCTTTATACAAACTCAAGTTCTTATATAACGAGTTAACAGTACTGACCCATGCAGGGGTCTTAGTATACAGTAGCGGGGGGCTCTTCAAAATCTAACATAGACTCTAAACCCATTCTGGAGCACTTTACAGTTGGTCATTACCTGCAAAAGGGAATCAAACAAAGGGTGAGCTTTTGAGAGCCAGTAAGGTCGTTCAAGGACAACTAAAAAATTACAAAACGATTTAGGAGTCCATACGTTGATAATTTTCCAAACATTTCAAACAATCATAAACAGTCTGGTAATTTTCCAAAACGATCCTAAGCAATCATAAACGAATACCAAATGATCATTTAAAGATCATTTTCAAAGCCATCATTCTAAAATACAATGATGGTTTTCCAAGGAATTTTAAAACGAGTTCAAAGACAATCTGGGAAAGGATTTCAACAAGCACAAACCGTTGAGACAATAATTTCAAATCATTTCCAAAACAATCATTGTAAGATATAATGTATACAAATTCAGAAAATAGATGATCCTGGCCAGAGGCAATGCCATTCAGGCAATGCACACTATAGTGTACATATGCATGATGTATGATAACTAGTCCATTTAGGTACTAGCCTACGTTCTACGCATGAACATGCCATCCTTATAACGCCTCCCTAAAGAGTAGACCCCCAGGTCAACACAGAAGACAACTATCATATAATCAACAAGAAATTCAATGCTTGACATGCAATAAAATGAGCATCAACATGAGTTCAAATAACTGAATCAATTAAGGTTTAAATGACAATTAGACATGCTAATATAATTCATCACTCAGAATTCCAGAATACCCACAAACAAATAGCAAGAATAAATACGAAGAGTTATCAAATTTAGGCATAACAATTAAGAAGAAAGCATGTAAACAATTATCGAATTTGCTCAGCATGTGATACAAGGCGAGCATCAATAAGATTTCCAAACAACTGATTCAGGTTCAATGTTAGGGCTTCCTTGGCAATAACATGCTGATATCAATGCATATCTCAGCGTTTGACAATAGCCTATAAATGAATCGAAAGGATACTTACGAAGACAAGTTATCAAAATTAGTGTTTGGATGGAAATCCTTACCTGGAGTTCAGATTGAAACCCTTACCTAGATCCGTAGCTAAATTAGCCTAATTGGGAAGTCTTTTGCTTTAACCTAAATGGAATAATCAAACGATCAGAATATACTCTACACTACGATATTATAAACTCAAAACTGACTCACGCATACCCTGAGAATGAACCCCCTCACTAGGTAGGTAAAATTACCAAAAGCACCCCTCTCATACTTAAATTACCAAAACATCCTTCCCGTAAATAAAATCAGTAAAATATCCTTGCCGTATGTGAATTTATCCAAAAATACCTTTTATAGGTAAAATTACCAAAATATTCGCTCTGGATGGCAAATTACCAAAATACCCCCATGGGGATTCCTGGCACCAGAAAAATCTTAAAAACACATTCAAAATACTATTTTAAGTATCCCAAAGCACTCAAACACACACTAAATACATCCAGTGCACACCCATGTTCATGTCTCTCTCTCTCTCTCTCTCTCTCACACACACACACACACACACACTACACAGTGTCAAAACACACACATAAAAAAGGAAATCACACACTAGAATCAAAGAGGAAGGATTACTCTTAAGGATGCCTTCAATTCTCTCTCTCTCTCTCTGATTTCCTTCTTCTCCCCAATGCTCTGTTTTCTCCTTTGGTTTCTCTGTTTCTTCTTCTTTCTTTTATTTTCTCCCGATTTTGTTTTAGCTTATTTTCATTAATTTAAACCTAAATTAGATTAGTCACCTCTTTTTTAAAGTAGGAGGTGGCATCAAGTTGCGCTCCATTTTTCCAAAATTTTACACATAATGCCTAACTTTCAAAAATTGCAAAAGGGCCCCAAAAGTTTTCCGAACTATAAAATGCCCCCCAAAAGTTTTAAAATTATATTTTGCCCCAAAATCATTTTAAGCTTCCATACTCTACTTATACTGAGCATTGCTCAAAATTATCGCCAGTTTATTTTTTGGGTCACAGATAGTTATTTTAAACCGCTCGAAAAGTGCAGGATATTACATTCTCTCCAACTTATAAAAATTTCATCCTCGGAATTTGATCCGGGTTTCACATTAGATATAACATCTAGGCATTACGCTTCCGCTGCGTCACTCTGATGACTACCACATAGAAGCTTAGCTAGATCTAACCTTCGCACACAAATTCATGTCCCACGAATACATGAACGAAACAATTTAATTTCAAATCTCAGTGCTAAGCTTAAACTTGTCGGGCAACCACTTGAGCTCTAACTGTTCTAGAACCTTACAGACAATGACTGAGCTAGTATAAAACTCACTGAAATAAATTTACACCATTCCAAATGCAATGCACATAGAATGATTTAAATCAAATTCTTATCGGTCATGTTTCCACTACATTATACTGTTAACATAGTAGACTATATCCTTTGCACAATCTACTTAATAATAGCAAGCTTAACTTGAAGCTCAAGGCGTACTAAAATACTAGGCGACAGTCACATGTGACACGTAGTCTACAAACACTAATATGGACAACCTATTGCGATAAGCATTCATACATTATAAAAGACATCAATTGTAGCCATTAGGCTTTCGCTGCGCACTCCGATATCTCAAATCAACGAGTTCAAACTGTTACCGAATTCGTCATAGAGAGATATGTTGTCTTAACATAGTGCAAATGTGATTCTGCATTCGTATGTATTGCACTTTCACTAGAGTTTATGGCTTTAAGTTATCACATCACTTATGATTCACAGTCACATTATCTACCGAAAATCTATAGTCTTATCCTTCGATCATCTGTTTTAGTTAAATGTTTAAAATCTTTCAGTTCTAAAGCAATAACATGGGGTCTACTATTGCGTGCTAAACCAAAATCTCAATCTTATACTGAATCATCAAATAGATTGTTAAAATCTAATCCACGTTCTCAAAGTCTACACTCAATCATAGATTATCTGAGGCTTAGGAATCTACCTATTCTCAAACCAAAATTTTAGACTTAACACCAATCACTTCCTGAAAGTACCATTCTTACTCATAAATCAAAACTTAAACTACTACTCAACTTATCAATTTTCAAACACTACTGGGGTTTCCACAGACAATCTACGGATGCGTGATTAGAAGATAACCACCCACCTAGTATGATATCAAAGTCTCTAACAGAAAATGAGATCCACAGAAAGATCTCTATCCCCAACATGGACAATACAGTCACAGAGAACCGTAGAAACAGTTTTGACTCTCCCAACGAAGTGCCTATCACAAGATCAGTTCCTGAAGGATGTGTATTCACCCTTAATTGCTATGCAAAAGCAAGGGCTACAAAAGAATATAATGCTCTAGAATTAAATAATATACGAGTATCTAATGGGTTAACCTGTAGTGTACCGGACACCACATTGTCGGATGTGGTAGCATACTGAGCAGACATAGAATAAAGTCTAACTAATGTTCTAGGCCTCTTCCCTTGTTGAGACTGAGACTAAGTCTGGCCTTGTGGGTCTGGTCCTATTCCCTGACAAAGGAATACTACTCACTGATGCACTAGCTGTAGGTGCAAGACAAAAAGTCGACTGATAATTTCTAACAAATGGACAATCCCGAACCTGATGTTCCACAGTGCCACACCTAAAACACCCTCCGATAAATCTATAGCATGAGTTACCACCATGAATTCTCCTACACATGACACATGGGATGGCCGAAAAGCTGACCGCCACCCTGACCAATACTCTGTGTAGGTTAAACTCCAAAACTCTGCGATGGTCCCAAATCTAATACTCCGAGCTGATTGAGTGCCTACACTCTACGCTCCTTCGAATCCCATACTCTGCTCAAGTCGATCATAATAGACAAAGATGATTGTCCCTCTTCGAAGAAAAATGAAAATGATGGTGGATTACTCTTAGGATGCTTATATGACCTATGAGTTTTTTCTTTTAGCCTAACTTTGTCCTGTGGCACTCTTTGCAGGGTTTTCATCCTAGCACATTTTTTTTATTTTTTTAGTACTTCATTTGATTTTTTCTTCGCCCTAACTTTTGCATAGGTAGCTCTTTATAGGGTTTTCATTCTAGTAGGCTTTTTTTTATTTTTCTCGAGAATGTTAGTCGATATCAAAGCCAGTAGAATAAAAGACTTTTTTTTTTAATTAAATTTGACCGGACTCGATGTAACTTTATGGGCTACATACATACTTCCATCTAATGTGTTACCTTGATATATGCGTGCTGGATAGTGTTATTAAAGGAGGATTCAGTCATTCGTAGTTGATTTACAAAATGTTTCTCATGCATAATATTTCTTTCATCAGTCTAAATTGACTAACTGTGATAATTCAATTCCATCTAAATCGACTAATAACACTGCACCTCCGGTCATGATTTGCTTGATCATACAGGGACCTGACCAGCTGGGTTCAAACATTCTGTGTGGCTTCCAGATCTGTCCAACATTCTCTTTCGGTACTAAATCTTTTTTTTCAAGCTATGCCTTTTCACGCGCTTGTTAAATACTCAGGCAATCCGTTGCTGGTAACACTAAATATGATATAAAGCTTTCAACCTCTTCTCATCTGCTAGCACTAGTTTTTTGAAGCGATGTCTCACCCAGTCTTCCTCGAATACTTGGTTCTTCAACAGTACCCTCAGAGAATCCACTTCCAATTCTACCGAGAGTATGACTTCCATGCCATGAACTAGTGAATACGGGGTAACCCCAGTCGATATTCTTACTAATGTCTTATAGCCCTAGAGGAATATGGAAGCTTATCCGGCCACTTCCTATAAGAGTCCGTCATAGTACTCAACATGTTCTTGATGTTCCTCTTGGCGGCTTCTACAACCCTATTGTTTGTGGATGGCAGGGTGACGACCAATGTTGGATGATACCATACTCTTCAGCTGAATCCATGACTTCCCCTTCAAAATGCAACCCGTTGGTAGAAATTAACTCCCGAGGTACTCCGTACCGACAACTGATGTTTGTTCGGATGAATTGTGCCACCTTTTTGGCATTGAGTATGACATATGAAATCGGCTTCCACCTACTTCATAAAATAATCTATGGCTACGAGTATAAATTCGTGTCCATTAGAAGCCTTAGGACTAATTTTCCTTATCACATCTATTCCCCAAACTGAAAAGGGCCTTGGAGACGTCATGTTGTATAATTCTCGGGGAGGGAGGTGTTGCAAATTGGCATATGCCTGACGCTAATGGAATCTTTTTACATACTCGATGCACTCTTGTTCCATCATACTCAAGTAATATCCCTGTCACAAAATTGTTTATGCTAACATTCCGCTGTTTATGTGCGGTCCATATTCTCCTGGATGTATATCTTCCATAATCTGATTGGTTTTCCTCTCATTCACACACAATAAGTGTTCTCCATTGTAGTGTCCATTGTACAAATGCTGGTCACACATGATAAACTGTGCTGCCCACCTTCTTAACGATACACAGTATTTCGTGGAAGTCCTGTCAGTGTATTTACTGTGTCGAATAAGGCTCTGGACATCAATGTACCATGGGTCGGCTACCTCGTCTTCCTTAACAGGTGCGATCATAAAGTAATAGGCTGGTCAATCTCTTTTCCAGTATCACAAATGGCTCTATCTCTTGTCCTTCGGGTATATTTACCATCGACACGACTGTGGCCAAGGCATTGACAAAGTTATTCTTAAGTTGGGGTAGGTAGTGTAACTTTACATCCTCACACTGATCTACAATCTTCTCTAAATGGACATGGTATGCCTGTAGATGTTCGCCTTTGATTATTAACATCCCCTATATCTGGTATATGATAAGCGTTGAATCTCCGTAACTGTTATCTCTCTAAATTTTAGGCTTAGAGCCATCTTTAAACCGATTATACAAGCTTCATATTCAACGGTATTGTTAGTACCATCGACAGTCAGCTTGATGGCAATGGGTGAATGCGCTCCGCTTGGTGAGATTAACAGAATTCTAACTCCAAATCCCTTGCTATTAGTTGCCCCGTCAAAATATAACTGCCATTTCGTCTAACTCAATGACAGAAACTCTTGTATCCAAGAATTTTGCTTCCCATATACTTGTATCCTCTGCCAAACAATCTGCTAATAAGTCGGCAACAACCTTTCCTTTGATGGACTTCTGGGTGATATAAGTGATGTCGAGCTCCAAAAGCAATAAAAGCCACTTTGTTGTGCGATTAGATAGAACCGGTTTCTCGAATAAATACGTCATAGGATCCATCATGGCCAACAATCTAATAGATTAAGTCAAAACATAATGCCTTAATATCTGTGTTACCCAAACAAAGACTTACACGTTCTCTCTAAGCTAAATAATTCTCCTTTCCTTAGGTCAATTTTTTGCTGACATAGTAAATGACTCTCTTAACTAAAGAATTCTCTAAATGTTGGCCAACATAGCTCTGGCTGTGGTGTCGGGCAGGGTTAAATATGGTAGTGTGCTACTACCGGGTATTAGGGGGCTCAAGACTGGGGGGTTCCCGAGGTACCGTTTGATCTTGTCGAAGGCTTTTTGGTGTAAGGGATTCCACACTTTGGTTGAGTCATTCTTCAACAACTTGAACACGAGCTCACAAATCATTGTCAATTAGGATATAAACAATCCGATGTACTGGATTCTTCCCAAGAATCCTCAGATTTCTTTTTCGCTTCTGGGTGGAGGCATCTCTACTATGGCTTTAATCTTAGCTGGGTCAACCTCTATACCCCATTTTCTAACCATAAATCCTAGTAGCTTTCTGTTATAACCTTGAACACATGCTTTCATGGGTTGAGTTTCACATATACCTCCTTATGAATCATATCATGGAAAAGGGTTGTAGCGACTCGTTGATGCGTAGCCCCGACATTCTTCAATCCAAAAGGCATCATTGTCTAACAAAAGGTGCCCCAAGGGGTGGTGAAAGATGTTTTCTCCTCATCGTCAAGAGCCATCTTTATCGGATTGTATCTTGGAAAGCAATCCATGAAAGAAACCAACTCGTGCTTTACGGTGTTTTCTATGATCATATCTATGATGGGAAGGGAAAGTCATCTTTGGAGAAAGCTCGGTTAAGGTCTCGATAATCAACAACATCCGAACTTGGGTGGTGGGTTTGGGAACATGCATAATGTTGGCTAATTAGGTAGGGTACTCGATCGCTGATAAATCCGATGTGTAGTAACTTCATAACTTCATCCTTGACCTTAAGGGATTACTCTGGTCTCAACTTACAGAGCTTCTGTTTTTGGGGATTTTAGCAGGCATTGTTCCATAATCGAGGGGTCGATACCGGGCATGTCACTATGTGATCAAGCAAATACATCTATAAAATTCTCTCAAGAGTGCAGTGATTTCATCTCTTTCTCTCTCATTTAGGCTAGCCTCTATTTTTATTTCTTTCACATTTTTCCAGTGTACCTATGTTGACTTTGATTGTTTCTTCTGCCACTAGTTTGACTCGATTAGACTCCCAATATTTCATTTATTTCATCAATTCTTTCAATTTTTTTCTCTTTAGGGTCCTTAATAGTTGTGACCCGTGATTAACCATAATGATTAATTCATCATAACCTAAATCAAGAACCGAGGAATAATCAAAATCTACCATCAGATTATCGATCGAAAAGCCAGGGAGAACATTATACATGAGAAAATTCAAATTATCTAGAGAGACATAAGCATCTAGGTCTTTTGGTTTGGGAACAATTTCGGTAGCAAGACGTCTTCTGGTAATATATCCCACAGTCAGCGGTTCGTACTCGATCATCCAATTCTGTGCATCGTCCTGTGCTAGAGTGATAAGGCTTGCGGGGTTTATAATCAGGTTGTCCCCTTCGTAGATAAGTACCAAGATATGCATATCGCTAAAGCATGCTGTCATTCCTTCCATCTCCATGAGATCCATCAAGTCAGAAACATCTTCCGTACTTAGCTCAGTCAGGAGCGCCAGGTCCTCATCTTCAACCCATTTACAGCCATAGAAGATTTCCCATCCTTTGATCAGCTTCCTCGTTTCCACATTGTAAACAGGCTCTAGAAATCCGCAAAAAGGTTCATTTCCTCGTTCTTTGACAAACCTTCCACTTGAGGTGAGGACCTTGGTTATGTTTTTGATGTTTATGAGCTGTCCGCTCTATATGTTTTTCTTGGCTTGGACTATCTTTCTGATAGCCTCCTCCTCTCCTTCTTGGTTGTCTTGTACCCCAACCCAAACCGATTTTTCTTATTTTTGGGAATCAAAAAACTAGGGAGTTCTTAATGATTTCGGTTCAAACCCTTTCCTGGGAAATAGTGAAGCTTCCTGCGTTACTATAAGGTGCAAAAGTGAGGAAGTTTTCAACGAGACAATCTTCATTATACTTCAGACACTGAACATGGTTGTCAATCCTGTTAAGAAAAACATCTAACAAGTCATGTGGAATCTCAACATTGTCATTGTTCCTTTTCACCTATCCAATCTAAGGTAGCTGTGAGTCACCCACGATTGTGAAGATGGCTTTATCCAAACAAACTTGACTTCTTGGTGCAACGTAGAAAGAATTGCACCAACAGAGTACATCCATGGTCTTCACAACAATAGATTAAATGCAGCGGGTATATCCAATACTTGAAACTCAACTTTAAAGCTGGCAGTTCCAACAGTCATAGGGAGCTTGATTGTTCCAATAACCTCTCTCCGGGTATTATCATAGGCTGGGATGACTTGGTTAGAAGGGGTGAATCCTGAGGGGTCAATGCCGAGGGCTTGGACATTGTGTAGATGGCAAACATTCAGGACATAACCATTGTCTATGAGGATAAGGGGAACCCTCTTATCAAGTGCTCGTATTGTGATATGGAGCGGGTCATTGTGGTTTGGTCCTGATTCGGGCCAATCAGATGTGGAGAAGGCAAGTACATTGCCATAATGGATAGCCCCTAGAATTTGGGATACATCTTCGGACTGGGTCTGAATGGGTATCTGGGCTTTGCTAAGTATTTTGATCAAGATTTGTCTGTGGGGATATGAAGATGATATCAACCCCCGAATAAAGATGTTTGCATCGATCATCTTTAATCGTCTTAACTCTTCATCATCTTGGGGGTCTTAAGAAAATAGTGGATTAGATGTAGCTGGTTGGGCCTGATCTGCTAAGGTGGGATACCTCGGTATTGTGCTTGAACATAAAGCATGTATGTTCATCATCCTCATCCTCGACAGTGAAGGCCTCGCCTTTCATCAACTCTTCCCATATTACATCACAAAACTCTGACAGAGAATCAAACTCTAAAACTTGCTTAACATGTTGACTTGCTGGAGTGATAAGGGCAGTCGGATTTATCACTGGTAGGCTATAATAGATAAAATTAACCATGTGAAGCGGTAAGGGTGCTTTCCTAACATCAGGTTAAGCGGGATGAGAAACTTTCCTTTGTCAATAAGGTCCTAGATGGCATGCCAAAGACTCACGCATCTATATGTGGAGTGTCCCTTCCCTTGATGATAAGCACAAAAAGCGTGAATGTCATATCCATCAAGTATCATTACTAGCGTGGGGGTAGGCTGTAACTTGGATATCATGCCCCTACCCAACAATTATTCAAATAGCTTGGGCAATGGCGCATTTAACGGAGTGAACTTCCTCTCAGGCTCAACGATGGCTACCCATGATACTATCTGTGGTGCTTGTACATTGTTGACATTGTTCATACTGGCGGTTTTGGTTGTGCATTAGAATTCCTTGTACATGCTTGATATACCCTTGGCTTTGACTCACGGAAAATGGTCCATGTCCATTTATTGATGGCATCTTCGATTTGTATGAAAGATCCCATTAGTGCTTTGAATGAGATGTGGTAATGGCCAAAGATATAGTCATGGTACACTGGGAGCAGATTGTTTCTGACTGTGTTCATCTACTTTTCTTCTATAGCACGATTCACCATCTGAGCAGCCTTAGTCTGTTATCTCATGATAAAGGCAGACACTGATTCTCTCGACTTCTATTTGGTAGTTTGTAGGTCCTTTCGGGTAATTCCAAATTGGCATTGGACTGATATTGGTTCAGAAACTCTCTCACAACATCCTCCCAAGTTCAGACTCGGGCTTCATCCAAGGTGAGGAACCAATGAGAGGTGGCTCCCGCGAGGGTATGGTGAAAAAGCTGTATCGACTGATTCTGATTAACTCCATATGGCACTAGCAAATGCATGTACATCTTGATGTGGATCTTGGGGTCTGTGGTCTCATCAAACTTGTCCATCTCTGGCATATTGAACTTTGGATACAACCGTTCTTCAGGATTCATGGTCAGTTCACTGAGGTTTAGTGGGTTGTCGGCTCTCCTCATTCGAGCAACTTGGGATTTAAATGCGGCCCGCATGTTTCACTTCTTCATCCTTCAATTTTTATTTGCAGTCAAACTTGAGACACTTCTTTTTATCTTCCTTTTTCTCTATCTTTGCCTCATCTTCTTGTTCTTTCCTACCCTTCTTCTTGAGGTGGTCTATTTCCTATGCTGTCCGGGATTGTTAATCTGCTAGGCTGTGGAACCAGTCTGAAAATCCTTCTACAACTCACTAATAATGCGGACCAAATCAGCCATTTGTGGATATTTTATGGCCATTAGGGTTTGTGTAAGCTTCCCATGAGTCCCGATACCAACCACGTTTAGCCTTAACTGTATGGAGAGATTTTTTGAAAAATTTATCACACAGACCACATAGATCAAACTGGCGGGTTTATACCCCATGGGGAAGGAGGAATTATGTTTTTCACCACGTGCTTTTTAGAGATGGCTAAAATAATTATTTGTTGGTTAGGAAAATAAAAGGGTCGATAATACTTGATGATAATTGAGAATTGGTAGGTTATGAAAGGTTAAAAAAGGTTTTGGGGTTAAAATGCAATTATGAAAAGTTTTGTCCATTTCATAACGATGGAATCTGTTGGGGGCTATTTTGTAATTATGAAAAATAGGTAAGACATGTTTAAAATTTGTTAGAAAAATGTGTCTAAAGAAATGGCCACCTCGGACTTCATTATATGGCGATTAATCAAATTTAATTATAAATTGCAAAATAGGATTTGAGAAAGTAGGGATAAGAAGAAAAGAAAACAAAAAACAAAGAGAAGGAAGAAAGAAAATAAAAATAGAGAACAAACAGAGGAGTTTAGATAGAGTAGAAAACAAATGAGGGAAGGGGGGAGAGAGAGAAAAATTATAGAAAACTTTTCCTATATTGTGTAATTTTTAGTGTGTGTATAGATGAACTTTGGTGGGGTGTGTGTGTGTTTACATGGAACTTGGTGGGGGTGTGTGTGTTCAGTGTGCTGTGTGTGTGCGCGCACGTGTGTGTTGGAAGTCAGGGCGTGTGTGTGAATGGGTGTGTAAAACACAGTGTCTGTGTTTTAGTGTACGCCGTCTATGTGTATCGTCTGCGTGTGCCGTGGGTATGGCAGTGTGTGTGTGCGCGCACGCATGTGTAGGGTGATGTGGTGTATGGTGTGGTGTTGGTATGTGTTTAGGGAAGATGTGCATGAGGTTGTGTGTGTAATTAGTGAAGTGTGGGTGTTACCGTGTGTGTAACAGGTGTGTGTGTGGGGAGTTTTCAGTGTGTATTAGTGTTTTGTTATGTGGGGGTAATTGTGTGGGTATGTGTGGTTTATGGGGTGTTAGTGTGTGTATAGTGTGTCTATGTGTGTGTGTGTGTATTCAGGGGTAACAGTGTGGGTGAAGGGGGTTAGTGCGTGTGTGTATGTCTCGGCAGACGGAGGGAAGGAAGACAATGTGTTCGCGTGAAACAATGTGTGTGTGTGTATAAATGTGTAAGTGTATGTATTTAAGGTGTAGTTGTGTGTGAAAGTGTGTGTAACAGTTCGTGTGTAGGAATTGGGGGTGGGGGGGTCGGGGGGGGGGGGTTAGGGGGGGTGAGGGAGGGATGGAGGGGGGGGGGGGGTTTAAACAACGAGGTGAAGAAGAAGAAGGAGAGATAAAGTGTGTGTACGGTGTGATAGTGTGTGTTTTAATCTAGGAATAGTAACCGTAATTGTCGTTATAGGTGGTTAGGTTTTTAGCAATTCTAAACATTATATTTAAAATACTTTCTGCTTAGATTTTGGCCAAGTGCAAAACAATAACCCCTATTATTTTTAAGAGACGTATACTGTCAAATTTTTGGAATTTTTCTATGTCTGCAAAGGACGGTAAATAATTGTATCAGTGAAAGGGGTTCTTCATTTATTAAAAATACCGAATAAGCTTACTTTTTTCTGAAACTTTTAGCAGGGCTTTATATTATTGAGATGTTTTAGTATATAAATTTCGCGGCCTTTTGATGCCGATAGCTATTTTTAAAGGAATCGGCCTCTGAGCGCAAGATCCGGATATCGGTTAGGAGTTTTCGAGCAAAAAATGTCCCCAAACACTTTTGAGTCCAAAAATTTACTTTATGTTGCTTAAAATGGTGTTTTAAAGTATTTTTAAGATTTTCCTGGTGCGAGGGCCACCAGGAATGTTTCGGTAAATTTTCCACCCGAGGGGGGTGTTTTGGTAATTTTACCTACAAGAGGGATGTTTTGGTAAATTTGCACATGAAAGTAATATTTTGATTATTTTACTTACGAGAAGGGTATTTTTGGTAAGTCTAGCCCAAGGAGTATTTTGATAATTTTACATACCGGTGAATGGGTCAATCTGAGAATATGAGTGAGATGGTATTGGGTTTAGAGTATTGTAGCATAGATTATGTACTGATAATTAATTTTTTCCGTTTAGGTTAACACATAACATTTTCAGATTAGGATAGCTTAGCTTCAAATCCAGGTAAGGATTTCTATATGAACCCTGAGGTGAGGATTTCTATCCGAACCTCAAACTCATCCATTTTTGTTCGTATTTGTTCTTTCGATTTGTTCATGGCTATTCTTGAACTCTGAGTGATAAATTGATTTGTTCGATTTGCCATTGAAACCCTACTTTGAACCCTAAGCGATATTTGAAACTCTTGTTGATGCTCATCTGTTATTGCATAATCGAGCATTTATTTGAATGTTGAAATGCATATGCCATTCTTCTGTATATTGACATGAGATTCCCTTTTTTTTTGTTGTAATGGATGGATTTGATGTGTATTTGGGGGAATTGGTGTGTTTACCGTATGGGACGCATGCTAGTACCTTGATGGACTAATTATTACAGATATGCATATGTAGTCTGTATTGTGCACTGCCTATGTGACTTTTCCTGTGCTCATGGTCAACATCATCCAAACTTGTTTATATTGTGTCTGAAAATGATCGTTTTGATGTCTGATTGAAGGGAATTGAGTTGAAACTCTTCCCCATATTGTTATCAAACTATTTACGATTGTTTCAATTCCTTTGAAAAATTATTCGAATCTTGAATCGTTTCTTAATTCTGTCGTTTGGTTCTTGAGGGACCTTACTAAGCTTTTAAAAGCTAACCCTTTCTTTGTTCCCTTTTATAGATAATGAAAACCAACAGATTGCTTGGGAATGAGTTAGAGCCTGAGTGGGATTTTGGAGTACTTGTCATTATTTTACGTAGTAAGACCCCTGCGTAGGTCGCCACTATAGTTGTTTTGCAAAGAACTTAAGTTTTACTAGTTTTTATTTTCTATTTCTAGAATTTATGTTTTGGAGAATTTGAGTTAATGTCTATTTAGAAGCTCTGAAATTTGTGTCAGAATAGCGTCTGATGTTAAACGCTCCGGGGTTCAGGGCATCGGAGCTCCGGAATATTGGGTTGTTATATTTTCGGTAAAAAATGATTATTATTTTTCTGGATTTTCAAAAGTAAGGGAGATTGACTAACCGTCCGGTCCTTTTGGTGGATGAACCAGTAAGTTGATCAATAGGATTAGGATTTTGTTTCGGGTGACAGTTTACAAAATGAGAGGTTTTGACTAACGGTCTAGTCATCCAGGTGGATGAACCGGCCGGTTGGTCAGTAGGGTTAAGGTTTTCTTTCGAAAAACTTTTTGGGGCAAGTGAGATTTTGACTAAGCATCCAGTCATAGTGGATGAACCTGCCAGTTGGTCAATAGGTAAAGGTTTTGTTTTTGAAATTCTTAGGAAATGAGAGGTTCTAACTAACCATCCAATCATCCGGATGGATAAATCGACCAGTTAATTAGTAAGGTTAGGGTTGTTTCTGGAATTTTTCAGTAATTATTGACTAACCATCCGGTCATTTGGATGGATATACCGAACGATTAGTCAGTAGAGTTAGGGTTTTTTTTTCAGATATTGTTTTTGGGCTAGGAGGAATCTGACTAACTTTCCGATTACTTGATGAGTGAGCCAGCCGGTAGGTTAGGGTTTGGGTATAAGGCAGTCTGTTTCGAAATTTTCAAGTAATGAACTTACTGACAAATTGTCCAGTTAGAAGCACGGAATACTAGCCGATTAGTCAGAGCCTCCCCCTTTTGTCTTATTACCAATTAGCTTGTAGAGTATTGACTTGTTTCCCTGCCAATATGCTATAGGCCAATACATGTATTCTCCCAAAAAAATGGTAGAACACTGAATGGTTCATGACTGTGGTTTTTCTCTCAACGTCAGAGTAAGGTCCCTTTTTCAGCTCGGATTGTACCATATACCTCCCTTCTGTAACTTAGGTAGTTAATTGTGACACCTCCAGCCCAAGTGACGTCACCAGAGCTGAGATATCAATACTGTCATCGTTACAACCGTAAATATAACACATAACAACTACAACCTTAAGATCATGAAGGAACGTTACAACGCGTCCTTACAAAAAATTTCCTTGATAATACACATCGTAACGCAGCGAAAACTGCATAACATAACACAACTTAATATGTACACCAAAAATTTACATCAGTGAGGCGATATATACTTCCTCACAGGACCTCAACATAATTTTTCTTTACCTTTCCCCAAGGTCTCACCTTGTTCAAACCTAGTACTTGAAAAAACACATCAGATAAGGAATGAGCGCAAATCGCCCAGTAAGGATAATGCGTGGAGTGCAACCTACAACCCTTTCGAAATTATTAGAGAATCAATCATGAATTTTCAACGAATGAAAAGGATTTAAGGATGCCAAGAATGAACATTACAACCATCTTGCTGCATCACCTTTGTTCAGACTGATCGGCTCAAGCCCAACAGAACATCATCATTTCCACTTGGACAGACTCGTGGACTATGCAAGTGCAATGCAAAAGAAACACTAAAGCATAATCATCATGAGAATAACGAGATAATAAATTCAGCAACATCAAATAAAATCAATTGCAATGCATGCTTGACTCGACACGACACGACAAACTCTAGCGCACTTCATCCTCTTTTTGTCAGTTATTCTCTTTTTCACTAACCGCCAGTTACTTCACTTCACTGGCCCTCCACTTAATGATGCCCCTTCATACGGGGTGTTCATCTTAGTCTTGTCTAGATTAGGGAACAATTTTCATCAAGGAGCGGACTTAGAGAGTGTTTCGATCATGAGTCCTCGACTACGCTTTCAAACTCATTATTGGGCAGACTAAGGGAATTCATTCTACCTTAAGTCCTCAACAACACAAGTCAACAAGAAGTACTGGTTCATAAGATCAACCGATATTCCAACATAAATATAGGAGTTCAACACAAGCATCATCAACATGGTATGTCAAGCAAAACAACGGATACCATAACTGAACCGCACTATCTTTACATGTTTGGCTTTATAACCGATGAACTCCTCGCTTCTAGATTTTCTCAGCAACGGAATCACCTATCAAATAAAATCTTTCTTGTTAGACAACCCTAAAATATAAACACACACCTACCTTACCGCCCCCCTCCCTTACCGCTTATTTATTTCCAATTAATTACGGCTATTCCGATAACCGGATTTGCCCTAGCCCATAAGGTGAATCAACCGCACTATCGTCCTTCTTGTACCTATCTGAACTCCATTCCTCATTCCTTATACTTCTTACTGCTTAACCATGAGTTTTCACAAGATTCATCATTGGGTGTGGAAAATTACCAAAACACCCCTGGCCAAAGGTAAAATTACCTAAACACTCCATGCCGACCTCTACAACAATAAACACTCCCAATTGGCTCAAATAATTTTTTTAAAACAATGTAAACCGATTTTTGTACTCAAACATCATTTGGTGAAATGTTCGCTCGGAAACCCCACCCGGATAACTAAACCGAGCGTTAGGAAACTAATTCTGTTAAAAATACTAATTAGCCTCCAAATATCATGAAATTTTAAACACTGAAGTGCCAAAGCTAAATGAAGTTTCAGTAAAAATTTTAGATTAAAATACATTCACTTGATATTTTTAAAAATTCGAAACCCTATTTGAAGGATAAATACACTTAACATTGTTAGGAAACTCAGAAAAATCCCTAACTTTTACAGTAATAGGAGTTTCCCTTTCGTGTTTGGCCAAATTCTAGCTTCAAACCATGTTTCAAAAATGAAGTTTGAAATCAATTAGAGACTAAGACTTTTAGCGACATTTACAGTCACTATTCATCACTTTCGGATCAATTTTACACTTTTTCATCTCTTTCCACACTCCAAGTTGCATTCTTCAGGTTTGCATGCCCAGAAATATTTCCCTTTCTTCACTCATGCATGCATTTTATGCTAACATATCGCATTACCTATTTAATACCACTTCAAATTCCCTTTAAACCACTTTGACCTCACTTTGTTTCCACCTATCTAACTCCATAACTTCATTTAACATGGAATCATATCATAATATAATCAATTCAGCCCTAATTTCCATCAAAAACACATCAAAACACCAAGAACACACACACACAAAGCTAATTTTTACCTCACTTTGAAGACCCGTAACTTCCTCGTTTCTTGATGAAAATACCTTATATTTATTGAAATCTCTTCCTTTATTTCCCTTATATAACTTCTCTGTTTGGCGTTTCACGGAATTAGTTCTGGAGTTTCCTCAAATTCCCCCTTAATCAGCTACCTCGCGCAACTTCGCACACTGCAGGCTGGTTTTTGCATGACTTTGGCTGTCCATAACTTCTTGAATTAGTCTCCAAATTGATTTCTATTTCCTGTGATTTCTTCCTCTCTCTTTTATCTACGACTTCTATGTTAAAGGTATCCCGTGATTCCTTCTTAATTTCCCGTGATTCTTCCTCAAACTGCTGTCCAGGGTAAGCATTTCCCTCATGCCACCTCACTCTCCCCTTATCTCTACATGCACACACTCCACCTCTTGGAAATGAGAGGTGTCATTCCCTTTTGTTTGTGGCTGTCTTTGGCAGCCACGAAACCAGAGCAATTATTTATTTATTATTTTTATTGTTTTTAATATTTTATTATTATTAAATAATTTTTTTTCTATGTTTTAATAGTATACAACAACAAGGGTATTACATTAATAGTGGGCGATCACCAGTATGTCTACAAGATGTTTGATATACTAAGAAACTAGGAGGTCCCTTTAGTACGAGGCCTTGAAGCGGAGAGTATAGTCGAAAGGTTGCCTCGTAACCAGGAGGTTCCAGAGTTTCAATCGTTCCCCTTGAGTGGGTGGGTTAGGAGCAGACGTGCGCATGTCTAAGGCATGAAATGAAAGCACAATACCACATTTATAACACATTTTACATGTTATAAAATACAAAGGAAATACAAAAACGCCAAAGAGCAATAGAAAATCTTTCAAGTCTAATTCTCTTATTTGTTTTGGTCCCTAGTGGAGTCGCCACTGTAGCGAACCGAGTTGGAAAAAATCTGCCTCCGGAGCGAAGATTTTAGGGAGTTGCCATCTTATTTAATTAACGTAAAGGAAGAATAAGAAAAAACCAAGATGTAAATATGTGATAAAACTAATCTAAGTTTATATTTAGATTATTGGCTTGAACTCGACATCCGGGGTCGAATGGCCTACGTATCCGGTTGGACTAACCGGAATTAAAACCATTGTAATTCAAGTTTGGCCCTCAGAAGGCAATCAACATTTCGGTATTAGACCTAGACTAAGGAATGAAAAGACTATTTTCTATCATTTGTTTTTGTAATGGAAATGTGATCGCGGGAAATGAGAGACAATCCAACCATCAATGGTTATGAGAGAGTGAGAGAGATGAGAGTTTCCACCGACTAAATAGTAAATGTGTGTGAACAGTAACTATCTCTGCCCACTGTCGTCTGAGATCGATCACTACTGGCCCTATATTCCCCTTATTCTCTTTTCCTGTTGTTGCCGGTGTTCCTCTTCCCGACCAAAGTGAGGTGGGTTTGAGGTGTGGTCTAGCGCGCGTATATTGAGTGAGGTGTAGACGCGCTTGTGCACACGCTTGTGTTTGCTGGTCCAAGTTGTCGGGTTCGCTGCTCTGGTTGTCGCTGTGGTCTTGTTGTGGCGTTGCCAGCAAGCATGTTACGATGGATGTTGGGGTTTTTTTTCTGCCGTTTTGATGGTTGCGTGGTCATGGCTTTTGGTCGGTCATCAGTTCACTGTCCAACCCTCTCCCTCCCCTCCTCCCCCTCATCCTCTCCCTCTCTTTATCCCCCTTCCCCCTTCCCTCACCTCATCCTCTCGCCCTTCCCCTGCTTGGGCCTGCCCTAATTAGGATTTGCGCAGGTTGCCCTATTTTTTTAGGGTTGTTCTAATTAGGGTTTGCACAGGCTGGGAATCTCCTTATCCCCCTTCCGCTTCTAGTTAATGACAAGGACTTTTACTTTTTCAAATTATCTTTTGTGGATAAAGTAGACAAGATTTAGGATTCGGGTCCATGGCATTTTGAAAATAAATTAGTTGTCTTGCAACGTTGGAGACTTGTTTTGAATTTGTACAAGGAATCCCTTGATGATCTACAGTTATGGGTTAGACTCTACAACATTCCAGTTTAGTATTCGACATCTAGTGGGTTGAGTTATGTAGCAAGTGGCATTAGGAAGCCACTGTATGTAGACTCGCTTACGAAGGGCTATGAGAGGATAAGTTTTGCTTGAGTGTGTGTCGAGGTTTTTGTAACCAGGGAGCTTGTTGATGAGTTTGTTATTGTGCCGGACTTGAGTACCTTGCAGGAAATGGATTCCCCCTTTCTGATCCTATGATTGTTCAGGCAGATTATCAGTGGTGCCTTCCAAAATGCACGGAGTGCAAGTGCCTTGGACATACTACCCTGTCTTGTGCTCGACTGAGATAGATAACCCCATCCTCCGTCAGTTTCTGTTTTGAGCTGGTCTGACAAGACCTTTATTGTCCCTGTTACCGCTCTGGAGAAAGATATAGAGTGGACAACCGTGAAAAGCAAAGGTAAGGACAAAGTTAGTAGAGGTTCTTCTTCATCTCTGGAATGCATTCAGCAGAGCCGTAGTTAGTAAGAGACTAGGGACCAACAAGAGCTTGATTTCTAGATGCAGATTAATGCCCAACCTACTTGTACTCAGCAGGTGGTCAGTATTCAACAGTCTACCTTGTCATTTTGATCCTGCTTTGGACACTGATTTGCATTCACATTGTAGCTTGCGTGTACTCTGAGTCTGGCACAGATCCGGCCTATGATTTGGATTTCATTCCCTGCACATTTACTCTAAGAAATAATATCTTCTCATTTTGATGATAGAATTAACATAGATTCTAGTGTTAATACTAATAGTAGTAATAATAATAATAGTAGAAATAATAGTAGTTGTAGTAGTAATAATAATAATAATAATAAGAAGAAGAAGAAGTAGTCTCCCCGTCGAGGAAATTTCACCTGACTTCTATTTATAATTTTGGTCCCATGCATAACATCTTTTGCTGGAATTCTCGAGAATTCAACACAAGTGATAAGCAAATGGAGGCCCAACAGATTATTGCATTCCTAGATGTTCTGCTTTTTGGGATCATTGAGACTAGAATAGCAGCTCTTAATGCCTCGATTATATGTAACCGTACATTTCTTGGTTGGTCCGTTATAAATAACTACCAATTCTCCGTGAATGGTAGAATTTAGGTTTTGTCGAATTCCAAAGTAGTTAAGGTTACTTGTCTTGGGATGTCAGAGCAAATAATTCATTGTCAAGTGAACTTTATAGATAGGTCGTTTCCTTTTTATATGGGTCAAGTGAATCTAGTGAGAGGTTCATGCTCTGGCAGGAGCTTAAGTATAGGTCTCGCCTTTTGAGGAATGATCCTTGGTTCATACTTGGCGATTTCAAGTCTGAGTGAGAAGTTAGGGGGCAGCAATAGGTGGCCTCGCTACTATCAAGAGTTCCATGAATGCTTAATTAATTCGGAACTTTCAGATTTGAAGTACTCGGGTTGTTTTTACATGTGGATTAACTGTCACATGATGGTGATATTTGAAGAAAACTTGATCGTATCCTTATCATTAAAACTTGGATCTCTAAATTTTGAAAATCTGAAGTGGTTTTTCGTTGTAGAGCTATCTCTGACCATTCATCCATCCTCATCCACTTTCTTGTCAAAGTTGACAAGGTGCCCAAGCCGTTTTATTTTTTATATATTTTATATGTGGACCAATCGTCATAAGTTTTTACCTTTTTTTTTGGTAAATAAAAATATATATCAATCGATGAAACAATAGTTCAACATATGCAAAGGGCATACACCGGGAATACAACAAAGGAAACACAAGTCTTGCTAAGCAACAACTAAAAAGTAGACCTAACTAGGCTGAAAACATGACACACCGGCATCAAAAGAAAAGAGGTAAAATATAACTGTTGACTTGTTGATTTTGATGATTTCAGACTTATCTTACGTAACATTAATTTGACAATACTATTAAGATAAATATTTCAGGATTTATCTTAATCAAACAAAGACACGACATTGAAATGGATGACAAAGACTTTGGACGACCTTGAGATGGATGACAAAGACTTTGGACTTGGTTGGACTCGAGTATTTGGACTACAAATGAAGATGCAAGATCTTGAAGTATATTTTTTATTGATTAGCTTTTCTGTCAGTCCTTCCTAAAAAGATCTGACATAAATTCTAGTAAAGAACGAAGCCAAGATTTTTAGTCAAAGTCAAGTTTTTTCAGTCGAAGCCAAAATGTTTCAGTCGAAGCTAAGGCTTTCAGTCGAAGCTAAGGCTTTCAGTCGAAGCTAAGACTTTCAGTCGAAGGCAAGACTTTCAGTCGAAGCTAAGACTTTCAGTCGAAGGCAAGACTTTCAGTCGAAGCTCAGACTCTCAGTCGAAGGCAAGATTTTCAGTCGAAGCTAAGACTTTCAGTCGAAGCTTAGACTTTTAGTCGAAGCCAAATGTTTTAGTCGAAGCCAAATGTTTTAGTCGAATCCTTCTTGTCTGATTTTTTCCTTCCTAACGGTCCACTATTTCTTTCTTGTATAAATAGGGAGTCCGTTAGAGCATTTATTACCTTTTCTCTCGCGCGAACTTTGTACTCCTGAAAAACTCTCTCATCTCAATCTCTTATTCTTATCTATTGTCTTTTGAGTGAGTTTACCTTTGAGAAAGTTCTTTATAAGCTTCTTGGTTTGGTTCTTGAAAGGATATAGATCTTCCCACCTAAGAATGCTTAGTCTTAAACTTTCATTGTAATATCTGCTCAAGAAGGAGCCTGTTTATTGTATTCAAATTGTAAATCTCTTTTGATTTGTAATCTGTTGGAAACCTTGGAAGGGTTTTGAAAATTGTACTGTGGTTTGAGCTAGCACCCGAAGCTAGTTGGTTTAGTGAAAGGCTCGAGTAAGTCTCCCTTGTGTGGAGTGCTCGAGGACTGGACGTAGGCTGGTGGGGCCGAACCAGTATAAATCTCTGTGTTAAACTTGTTACTATTATATCTGTCCTTACGTTGTAATCTCAATTTTTAAATTCATACCCAAAGTTGTAAAACACCTATTGACCCCCTCTAGGTGTGTTTAGGGACGTACAAGTGGTATCAGAGCCGCGTGCTCTGGTATTCTTCTGTGACTTAATCGTCAAGAGCTAAAGATCGCATTATGGAAGAAGGATCAGCAACCACCAGGCCACCCTTGTTGAAGAATGACAACTACAGCTACTGGAAAAATCGCATGAGGAATTTTCTAAGGCAGGATACACACGTATGGTATGTTGTTGAAAATGGTCCTATAATTCTAATGAAGGATGGACCGGATGGAACCAAGATTTCGAAAGGAATTCTTGAAATGGATAATCATGAGGCATAACTTTTCTCCTTGGATGATAAAGCTAAGAACATTATCAGCTGTGGCCTTGACATAAATGAGTACAATCGAGTCTCAGCATGTGGGACAGCTAGAGAAATATGGAGATTGTTGGAGGTTACTCATGAAGGAACAAATCAACTAAAAGAGACCAAGATCAACATGTTGGTCCAGCAGTATGAGGCCTTCAAGATGAAGGAGCACGAGTCCATAAATGAGATGTACTCCAGATTCACACTCATTATCAATGGGCTGAAGCTTTTGGGTAAAATCTACCCAGAAAAGGAAGTGGTTCGAAAAGTTCTCAGATCTCTCCCAAAGAGATGGGAAGCAAAACTCACAGCCATTCAAGAGGCGAAGGACTTGAATGTGCTGAAGCTTGAAGAATTGGTGGGTTCTTTAATGACTCATGAAATTACAATGAAAATTCATGACGAAGAAGAAACCACCTCCAAGAAGAAGAACTTAGCTCTTAAAGCTGAGACCTCTCATGAACTAACAGAGAGTAGCGACGATTTTGATCCTTCAATGGCTCTCATCACTCGAAAGTTCAAGAAATTTCTCACAAGCAAGAGGGATGGGAAGTTCAGGAAAAATCCAAAAAACCAATCACATCAAAGAAATAACAGTGATTGGAACGTAAAGGAAAATCCTGACGCCTGCTACGAATGTGGCAGAACTGGGCACATAAAAAAATACTGCCCACAACTCAGGAACAAGACCGCAAGCATCAACAGTTGAGACTTCAAGGAAAAGAAGTTCAAATCCAGAAAAAGCACTACTGACTTGGGATGACTCTGATGAAAGTGACAAGGAAGGTAGTGAGGATGAGGACGTAGCTCAACTTTGCTTCATGGCCAACGATGATGATCCCAAGGTAACCCCTAAAAATCATTTAAACGAACTTAAGTCAGCTTTTCTCGAACTCACTAAAAACTATGAAAAATTAAAAACTGAAAATGCTAATCTAAAAAATAAGACTCTTTCTTTGATAAGTACTGTTGAAGAGTTGGAAGGTGAAAATGAAGAGTTACAAGAAAAGGTTGAACTTTATATTTCTGAAAATGTCTCTTTAGAAAATAATCTAAATGTTTCTAACAAGGAAAATTCTCTTTTGTCTTCTGAAATCCAATCTCTCTGAGGAGTTAAAGTTCCAGTTGAAAACGAATATTTAAAATCTCAACTGGAGAATATTTCTACACAAAAAATGAATTTAGAAAAGGAGATTGAAGATCTGAATTTTACTCTTTCAAAATTTACCCAAGGAAGAGAGAATTTGGATATTCTTTTGGGAAGACAAAGATGTGTCTTTGAGAAAAGTGGAATCGGATACGATCCTTCAAAGAAGCAAAAGGATTATAAAAATTTCTTTAACAAAAATTTAGTTTCCTGCTCACCGTTCACACTCTGTACAGTATGTAACAAGAAAGGACATTTAGTTCAAAATTGTCCTCTTAATCTTATTAAAAATCAGTCATTCTCTTCTATTACGAAGATTAAATGAAATATGTTTGGATGCCAAAATCTTGTTTATCTAATCTTCCAGGAACCAAGAAAGTGTGGGTACCTAAAGGAACGAAACCAGAATCTGTTGTAGGTATGCTTGAAAGCAATGGTAGACTGCAACAAATGGATTCTCGACAGCGGATGTTCAAGACATATGACAGGTGATCGCTCTCTTTTCTCGCACATCACCCCGAAAAATGGCGGGCTTGTTACCTTTGGAGACAACTCAAATGGGAAAATCATTGGTAAAGGTAAAATTGGCACTGGTTCCATTTCTATCGATAACGTATCCTTAGTTGACGGCTTAAAGTTCAATTTGATAAGTATCAGTCAACTAATCGATAGTGGACACAAAGTTCAGTTTGAAGGCGATCAATGTCTTATCAGTCATGCCTCAGATGGAGGTACACTGATCGGTAAGAGAGATAGTAATATCTATACTCTATCTTTTGATGCATCTGACTCTTCTCGTGAAATGTGTCTTTCTGTTCAGTACAATGATATTTGGTTATGGCATCGTAGATTAGGTCATGTTCACATCGTAGATCAGAGGCTTACCAAATTTGAGGTTTATCAAGGATAAAGTCTGTGATACCTGTCAATATGGTAAACAGTCAAAAACTTCTTTTCAAGCCAAAAATGTCGTTTCCACCTCTCGCCCTCTTCAACTCCTTCACTTAGATCTTTTTGGCCCTACTAGAAATGCTAGCCTAGGTGGAAAATTTTATGCCTTCGTCATTGTTGACGATTTTTCAAGATACACCTGGGTTCTTTTTCTAACTCATAAAGATGAAGCGTTTGAAAAAAATTTCAGTCTTGTTAAGCACCTTCAAAATGAGAAGGAGTTGAAGCTTGTAAAAATTCGAAGTGATCATGGCGGGGAATTTGAAAAAGATTTTATCCCTTTTTGTTTTCAAAATGGCATTTCACATGAGTTTTTTGCTCCTCGGACACCCCAACAAAATGGAGTAGTAGATAGAAAGAATCGTACTCTTCAAGAAATGGCCAGAACCATGCTTCATGAAGAAAACTCTCTGCCAAAATATTTTTGGGCCGAAGCCGTCAGCACTTCCTGTTACGTGTTGAACAGAGTACTCATCAGATTGATTCTTGATAAAACTTCTTACGAACTGTTCTCAAATCGAAAACCAAAAATCAATTATTTCAAGGTTTTCGGTTGCAAATGCTTTATTTTGAACAATCGTGAGAATTTGGGCAAGTTCGATGCGAAATCTGACGAGGGAATATTTCTTGGTTATTCATTAAAAAGTAGAGCATATAGAATTTATAACCGTAGGTCTATGACTGTTGAAGAATCTATGCATGTAGTATTTGAAGAATTTAATGTTGAAAAACCAAGTAAGAATGCAGATGATGACGGTGAAGAACTCTCCATGGACTTGAACAACAAACTTAACGTCTCCTCAACTGAGGGGGAGTGTTCAACATCTTCTCACAACAATAATGATGAGACTCTACCTCTTCCAAAAAATTGGAGATACTCTTTGAGTCATCCATTAGAACAAGTCATAAGTAACGTGGAACGCGGAGTTACAACTCGGTCTACGGTAAATTTTTTTGTGCGGATTTTGCCTTTCTTTCTCAAATTGAGCCTAAAAACATTTCAGAGGCTCTAAATGATTCTGAGTGGATTCTTGCCATGCAAGATGAATTGAATCAATTCGAGAGAAGCGATGTTTGGTCACTAGGTCCGGCTCCTGTTCAACAAAAGGTCATTGGAACAAAGTGGGTTTTTCGAAACAAACTTGATGAAAATGGCCATATTGTTCGTAACAAAGCCAGACTAGTTGGTCAAGGATACAATCAAGTTGAAGGGGTTGATTTTGATGAAACCTTTGCCCCAGTCGCTCGACTTGAAGCTATCCGAATTCTTTTGGCATTTTCATGTCATTTGAATTTCAAACTTTTTCAAATGGACGTGAAAAATGCTTTCTTGAATGGGGTAATACAGGAGGAAGTTTTTGTTAAACAACCTCCTGGTTTTGAAAATGAAAAATACCCCAATCATGTTTTCAAGCTAAAAAAGGCTTTGTACGGTCTTAAACAAGTTCCTCGAGCTTGCTACGATCGTCTTAGCAGTTTCCTCATTGATCATGGATTCTCTCGTGGCAAAGTCGATATTACTCTCTTTACGAAAATTCAAAATTCCCATATTTTAATAGTTCAAATATATGTTGATGACATTATTTTTGGTGCCACTAACAATGATCTATGCCAAGAGTTTGCTGAGAATATGCGCAGAGAATTTGAGATGAGCATGATGGGTGAACTTACCTTTTTCCTTGGACTTCAAATCAAGCAGTCAAAAGAAGGAATTTTTATAAGTCAGTCTAAGTACACACGGGAACTTTTGAAAATGTTTGGCTTTGATAATGCTAAACCTAGAGGTACTCCTATTTCTCTCATCGTTAATCTTGTTAAAGATGAAAATGGTAAAGATGTGGATAACAAACTTTTTCGTGGTATGATTGGTAGTTTACTCTATCTTACTGCCTCTAGACCTGACATCATGTTTAGTGTTTGCATTTGTGCCCGGTTTCAAGCCTGTCCCAAAGAATCTCATTTATCTGCAGTTAAACGTATTTTCAAATATCTCTCTGGCACTTTAAACTTAGTCTTTGGTATTCTCGTCGTTCCTCACTAGATCTGGTAGATTTTTCTGATTCTGATTATGCGGGATGTCTTGTTGATCGAAAAAGTACTAGTGGCACGTGCCAGTTTCTCGGCGATGCTTTAGTATCATGGCACAGTAAGAAACAGACATCTGTAGCTCTATCCACAGCTGAAGCAGAATATGTTGCAGCTGGAAGCTGTTGTGCCCAAGTATTGTGGATGCGTCAAACTTTACGTGATTTTGGTGTCTCTATAGACCATATTCCTATTATGTGCGATAGTAGCAGTGCTATAGATATTAGTAAAAATCCTGTCCAAAACTCGCGCACTAAGCACATCGATATTCGTCATCACTTTCTCCGAGACAATGTTCAAAACAGATTAATTGAACTCAAGAAAGTTGGCTCTGAAGATCAGCTCGCAGATATCTTTACAAAACCTTTAGCTGAATCCTCTTTCTGTTCTCTTCGTCGTCGTTTAAGAATGCGTGACCTTAGTTAATTTTTGCTCTGATGAACTTTTCAGTCCACTAAAAGTCCTCTTTCAGTCGACTGAAAGTCCACTTTCAGTCGACTCAAACCCCTTTCAGTCGACTGAAACATGACTTTCAGTCGAGTGGAACATGACCTTCAGTCGACTGAACTTTATTGACAATTTATATATCACCTTTTTCACTTTCACTTTTTACTGTTCCTCTCTTTCACTGTTTGTCTTTCCTTTTCACCGTCGTTTCTCTTCTTCTCTCTTTTGTCCACCTGTCACTCCAAGGACCCACATGGCCTCTAACCCACGTGTAACGCCCCGGATTTATTTACGGAGCGTTAATACCAAATATACAGAGATCAAATAAAATTCCATAATTATCAGAAGACTTCAAATTGGTAAATCAGAGCATACACTAAAATTCCAAACGAGACAATATCGAAAGTCTCCCAAACGAAATCAGAAAACCTTAAAATACCATAACAACGGAGTCATAAAGATCTTTACTCTTTATCATAAATCTCCCAAACGGTCAATCAGATCATATACTAATAATTCCCAAAAACATCAATATCTGACATAGGGGCCCCAAGCCTTTATACAATCCAAAATTTTCTCCAACACGGAGTTCAGAACGAAACCTAAATAATACCAACTTGTCTTAATTAAATACACTTAATGTCAATACTAACTCTGAAATAAGGCAGCTAACTTTGGTCACACAGTTAGCCCTTCAAATCTGAAATCCCACCTACTAACCACCTGAAAGGAAAAATAATAAGGGGATGAGCCAAATGCCCAGTAAGGTCGCTCAAAGGACCAATCAGTCGAAAACCAAAAATATCTGAGAAACGAAATTTCGGAAGTACCAAATTTGTTTCAACGGAACAGATAATCAAACCAGATTTCAAATGTCAAAACATTTCTGAATACAAAGACAGACACAAAGGTTCCAACAGAATGAACATCAAACACAAATTCAAATGTCAAATTATATCTGAGTTCGGAAACAGATACTATCGGACCATATATCAAATGTCAGAATATATCGGAATACGGAAACAGACATTATAAACCAAATATCATATGTCAAAATATATCTGAGTTCGGAAATAGACACTAGAGATGTCAGACCGAATATCATATGCCAAAATATATCTGAATACGGAGACAGACACTATCGGACCAAATATCAAATATCAAAATACGTCTGAGTTCGGAAACAGATACTATCAAAACAGACACTAGAGAGCCATTCAGAAAGTGGTCACATACGTCACTCCTGACATATGAGGCCGGTTCGGAAAGTAAGATCGCGATCTCTAGCTCAACTCCCCTGAGCTAGCCCACGTTTCAATCCACGTGGGTAAGTCGGAAATAACTCACATACACTGTGACATGGCTCATAAAGTCACCAAAACAAAATCTCAAAATATCCGTTATCAAATATCGAACAAATCAAACCATATTCAGAAGTTTCAAAATCACATTATCAAACAACGAACTCGTCAAACAATAAGTGGAGTTCACGAAAATAATACCGATCATAAATCACTGAAACAACGATATCAATACGTCAATATTCTGAGGTCAACCAAATCTGACGGAATTTGATTTTTCACAAATCATAGAATTGACAACAAGTCATTCTTAACAAGGTTCAAAACAAAAACGAGATGAAGAATCACTTATCCCCAAAACAAAACGAGAGGTTTGGATTTCAAAAGAATCTAAAGACTTACATGAGAGATTGGTCCATCGCTGATTCGAAATTTGAAAGTAAACCCTTACCTTAATCAAGCCTCTCGAGAGTCACAAATCCTTAAGCAAATCCTTAAGCTCCTCCTTAGAGCTTCCAAATTTTCCAAGCCCTCTTCTCCAATCTCTCTCTTTCTCTTCTTCTTCTTCTTCCTCTCTCTCTCTCTCTCGCACAAGGGAGAAGAAAAGAAACAGAGAACCCCCAAAAAGGCTAGAAATGAAAATAGAACACTATTTATATAGAGGGACAAAATTTTAAGTTTGCATTCGAATGAACCACTTTGAGTCGACTAAAACACACTTTGAGTCGACTAAAACACTTTGAGTCGACTAAAACACAAACTTTGAGTCGAATGAAAATTGTTTTTTTTTTTTTTTTCACTTCACTTTCAGTCGACTAAAACACTTTTAGTCGACTAAAAACCCACTTTTAGTCGAATCAAACACTTTAAGTCGACTAAAACTCACTTTTAGTCGAAGCTTTCCAAAAACACTGTTCACAAAACACTGTTCAAAATCACTGTTCATAGTTACTGTTCAAAATCACTGTTCACATTTACTGTTCAAAATCGCTGTTCATCGACCAAACTTTTAGTCGACTGAAATCACTCTTTTAGTCGACTAAAACTTTTAAATTCGACTAAAACCTTTAACTTCGACTAAAACTCCAAAAAAACCATTTTTACACAATTTAAATACTTTTTAGTCGACCGAAACACTTTTAGTCGACCGAAACACTCTTTTAGTCGACTAAAACCTTTTAAATTCGACTAAAACTTCAGAAAATCATTTTTATTCGAAGCCAAACTATTTTCGTTCGACCAAATATTTCAGAACTCAAAAACTTTATAATCATTAAGTTTTGATTCGAATGAAACCACTTTCATTTAACCGAAAATTTCAGAAACAGTCACAATTCATTTTCTTAATGTGAACAAAAGACCACAAACTTAATTAATCAAAAATATTAAATTCGCATAAGGAAAAGAAAATTTCGGGGTATTACATTCTTCCCCCCTTAAAAAAATTCCGTCCTCGGAATTTAAAACGATTCTTAATTATCAAAAGTAGCTCCTCGCTTCCCAACACGAGTCAAAACATTCCTCACACTATTAACTGAAATTCTGACTTCGAAACATGGCTTAACTAGCCTACGAAATGGACTGAGCTAAAATTACGACATTCAAAATTTTGACAATCGAAATCAATCTCCAATACATAACGCTTCCACTGCGCTACTCTGATAATGTACCATACCATGTACTTTACAAAATCCGGATAACACGCTTAACTTCAAGCCTGAGGTGCACCAAGTACTAAACAATTTCACATACCATCTGACATGTTGTACGAAATTCAAAATTAAGTTTTTAGCCTCCATTGTCATCACCATCCCAAAATATATTCAGATTGCTCCTTAAAGTATTTATACTTGACTAACAATGAAACACACTGAATCAAGTTACTCTAAACAAAATTCAAATGATCTGAAACCAATACAATACCGACAGGCTCACGTTATGCCATTTGCTAACACATTAAACCACAGCCTTGGTACAAAGCCTAACATTGTCACGGGTAACTTCAATCGTACCCCAAAAGTAATAATCAATCTTCATACTAATCACAAGGATTTATACTCCAAAATCTTCAAATCAAAATTTTCGCCCGTACAAAATCACAATGGAGCCATATCAATACACTCTTAAGAACATTTCACTAATAACTGAGTGTAACACATAACCAAAGTTGACAAACTCTTATACGCCTTCCGTCCAAAGCTTCGTCCACATCGTTAGACTTTCAAGTATGATTATCCATGATCAATCACCAACATCGAATATTCAAAGATTCTACACTACAAAAACATTTCATTACTTCAAACATACGGGTTCTTAAGGCAACATCAAGCTCAACTTTTTGCCCAAACTTTTCAACTACAAAAGATCACAAACTCAAAATCTAAGGCTTAACTAAATTAAAACCTCAAAACGTTTAAGCAATTCAATAACCAAACCATGAGATCACCTAATGATCAATATTTTCCTCCATCAATTTTTTTTTTATTTTTTTTTCTGACATCAAAATCAAAACCATCAGATAACATTCAAAGCATACTTTGTCACTTTAGCCAATATGAATAACCAATATCGACTAGCACTTGTCATACCAAAAGTCACCACACTTTCACCACGCACACTGATGCCTCAAAGCAAAATCGGTCGAAACTATTATCAAATTTATCACAGAGAAAACTTTATTATTCTTAATTTCATATTTATATCGCACATCCACCAAAGATTTAAGCCTTTAAGCTACCACATCATTTATATCTCTCAGTCACAAACTTTACAGATAGTTTCTAACTTTCAGAGTTATTCATCCAAAGATCATAATCATCCTCTTTTCTAAAGCAATCCATCTTGGCATTATCAGAAGTCGATCAGTCCAGTCCATACCCCCAAAATAAGATCAAAGTGTTTCATATATATCCAGAAAATTATGTCAACTCTTAAATATCTGAAATCAATACTGATGGGGCAAGGATTTCAAATCATAAGGGTCACAACAGAGTTCCATAAAGGTATCTACACATAGACACGTTTCAAATTCCTAGGTTCAACACTTAGGTGCCCACAAAAGGATATCGGAACAACAGAATAAAAAGGGGCATTATGATCTAGTAATGCCAAATCTTCCTTTCAAATTTCCGCACGAAGTCTCTGTCACTATATCAATTATTTTCTGAGATCACACCCCTTTTCCATACACTATCCGATAGAGTTATGCATCCAAAGATCATAGTCTTATCCTTCAATTATTCTCCTTGATAAATACGGACGGACAATATCTGAATTCCAGAGACAACTAACATTCGTTCTACGATTGCGTACTCAACCCAAATCCAAGGTTTATGGTCAAATCTCAATCTTATAATCTAATAGGAAATAAATTCCCCAAACTTATTCCACCTTTTCAAGGTTTAATCCCAATCACATATATCTTAGGCTTATGAGTCTACAGAATCTCAAACCTAAGCTCTGATACCATCTGTAACGCCCCGGATTTATTTACGGAGCGTTAATACCAAATATACAGAGATCAAATAAAATTCCATAATTATCAGAAGACTTCAAATTGGTAAATCAGAGCATACACTAAAATTCCAAACGAGACAATATCGAAAGTCTCCCAAACGAAATCAGAAAACCTTAAAATACCATAACAACGGAGTCATAAAGATCTTTACTCTTTATCATAAATCTCCCAAACGGTCAATCAGATCATATACTAATAATTCCCAAAAACATCAATATCTGACATAGGGGCCCCAAGCCTTTATACAATCCAAAATTTTCTCCAACACGGAGTTCAGAACGAAACCTAAATAATACCAACTTGTCTTAATTAAATACACTTAATGTCAATACTAACTCTGAAATAAGGCAGCTAACTTTGGTCACACAGCTAGCCCTTCAAATCTGAAATCCCACCTACTAACCACCTGAAAGGAAAAATAATAAGGGGATGAGCCAAATGCCCAGTAAGGTCGCTCAAAGGACCAATCAGTCGAAAACCAAAAATATCTGAGAAACGAAATTTCGGAAGTACCAAATTTGTTTCAACGGAACAGATAATCAAACCAGATTTCAAATGTCAAAACATTTATGAATACAAAGACAGACACAAAGGTTCCAACAGAATGAACATCAAACACAAATTCAAATGTCAAATTATATCTGAGTTCGGAAACAGATACTATCAGACCATATATCAAATGTCAGAATATATCAGAATACGGAAACAGACATTATAAACCAAATATCATATGTCAAAATATATCTGAGTTCGGAAATAGACACTAGAGATGTCAGACCGAATATCATATGCCAAAATATATCTGAATACGGAGACAGACACTATCGGACCAAATATCAAATATCAAAATACGTCTGAGTTCGGAAACAGATACTATCGAAACAGACACTAGAGAGCCATTCAGAAAGTGGTCACATACGTCACTCCTGACATATGAGGCCGGTTCGGAAAGTAAGATCGCGATCTCTAGCTCAACTCTCCTGAGCTAGCCCACGTTTCAATCCACGTGGGTAAGTCGGAAATAAGTCACATACACTGTGACATGGCTCATAAAGTCACCAAAACAAAATCTCAAAATAACCGTTATCAAATATCGAACAAATCAAACCATATTCAGAAGTTTCAAAATCACATTATCAAACAACGAACTCGTCAAACAATAAGTGGAGTTCACGAAAATAATACCGATCATAAATCACTGAAACGACGATATCAATACGTCAATATTCTGAGGTCAACCAAATCTGACGGAATTTGATTTTTCACAAATCATAGAATTGACAACAAGTCATTCTTAACAAGGTTCAAAACAAAAACGAGATGAAGAATCACTTATCCCTAAAACAAAACGAGAGGTTTGGATTTCAAAAGAATCTAAAGACTTACATGAGAGATTGGTCCATCGCTGATTCGAAATTTGAAAGTAAACCCTTACCTTAATCAAGCCTCTTGAGAGTCACAAATCCTTAAGCAAATCCTTAAGCTCCTCCTTAGAGCTTCCAAATTTTCCAAGCCCTCTTCTCCAATCTCTCTCTTTCTCTTTCTCTTCTTCTTCTTCTTCCTCTCTCTCTCACAAGGGAGAAGAAAAGAAACAGAGAACCCCCAAAAAGGCTAGAAATGAAAATAGAACACTATTTATATAGAGGGACAAAATTTTAAGTTTGCATTCGAATGAACCACTTTGAGTCGACTAAAACACACTTTGAGTCGACTAAAACACAAACTTTGAGTCGAATGAAAATTGTTTTTTTTTTTTTCACTTCACTTTCAGTCGACTAAAACACTTTTAGTCGACTAAAAACCCACTTTTAGTCGAATCAAACACTTTAAGTCGACTAAAACTCACTTTTAGTCGAAGCTTTCCAAAAACACTGTTCACAAAACACTGTTCAAAATCACTGTTCATAGTTACTGTTCACATTTACTGTTCAAAAATCGCTGTTCATCGACCAAACTTTTAGTCGACTGAAATCACTCTTTTAGTCGACTAAAACTTTTAAATTCGACTAAAACCTTTAACTTCGACTAAAACTCCAAAAAACCATTTTTACATAATTTAAATACTTTTTAGTCGACCGAAACACTTTTAGTCGACCGAAACACTCTTTTAGTCGACTAAAACCTTTTAAATTCGACTAAAACTTCAGAAAATCATTTTTATTCGAAGCCAAACTATTTTCCTTCGACCAAATATTTCAGAACTCAAAAACTTTATAATCATTAAGTTTTGATTCGAATGAAACCACTTTCATTCAACCGAAAATTTCAGAAACAGTCACAATTCATTTTCTTAATGTGAACAAAAGACCACAAACTTAATTAATCAAAAATATTAAATTCGCATAAGGAAAAGAAAATTTCGGGGTATTACACACGTCCTTTAATTCGTCGTCGTCTTGTCATTCAATTTGACGACGAATCTGATGGGGCTCCGCTCTCTGCTGATGCTCCACCTGCCGCTGTTGCTGCTCCACCACCGCTGACCACCCGCCATCGCACCCGTCAAACATCCACCGCTGCTCCGCGCCGATCGTCCTCTGCAATTGTACCTCCGCCAACTGCTGCTCCGTCCACTTCAGGTACTGTAGTTCCTACCCCTCCTTCTCCTCCTCCTCCTCCACCTGTTGTCTCTTCTTCATCTGCTCCTCCACCAACTTGCCCACCCCTACCTGCCCATATACTTTCCCTACCGATATACTTCACATTCCCCATTTCTTTCCGACTGCCGACGACCAAATCACATATTATACAAATTTCGTCAATTGAGAAGTCATCCCCGGTCGACCAAGTGATGTCAATCTCATGACTCAACTTGGTGTTACCGTGGGTTGTCTCTCCATTCTCTCTCCACCTCCACTTATTATCCTGCTCTTGTACGAATGTTCTATTCCAACTTGCATTTTACTGCTCAACCACCTACTTTTTTGACCTCTTATATGAATGGGGTCCACATCCGTCTTGATGCCACCACCTTGGCCCATATTTTCGATTTTACAAATCAATCCTCTACCCTTGTTTTCACCGCCAACACGTGGTGTACCACGAGTTCTTTTACTCCACTCCAACAGACCCAAACTTTCTTAGGGGACCTATCTATTTCTCAACCCCTTAAACCCAATTTGGGTGACATGTCTCCTCTTCATCGCGTTCTCCACCTTATTCTTTGTTACAATCTCTCGGCCCGTTCCGGCTCCTATGCTACCTTTTCATACTTAGACATCATTCTTCTCACCCATTTCATTCGGGGTTCTCAATTAAACATTGCAGGCATTATCATGCTTGTCATGAATGCCCGTAAAAACAAATCCTCTGCTAATCTTCCCTTCGGCCTTCTGTTAACTCGCATCTTTGAACATTTTCATGTCCCCCTGCCTACCTCTAACTCGAAACGTATCCCTCTTCCGGATCATCATGTTCTCGATGAAACTTCTCTTTGTCGTGCCGGCTTCGCCATCCGCTCTGATCTCACCTCCAACACCATCCTTCTTGAGCGCATAACTGTCACCGACCATTCCCACACTCAGTCTGTTCCAGCCCCTACTCCTGCTTATGCTTCCTTTCTTATTCCCTCCCCTGCTCATGCAATTCCCTCAGCCCCCCCTTCTGCTCCCTTCCCATCTTTTTCACCACCTTCACCTCCTTCTATTCAGTTCATTCCCCCTGGCCCTACTGACTCATCTAGCTCTATCCCCTTCCCTTCTACTGCCCCTTCCACCTCGGTCCCACCTCTTCCCACCCCTCCTCACCCTGCTGATCCCTTCTTCAGTAGTCCGCTAAACGACTTCTCCAATTTCAATTTTGATGACTTCCTCTCTTCTGACCACCCCGACCTCTCTGACACTCTATCTCGTCTCTCTACCTCGATTCAGCTCATCCTTGAATCACAAACCACCCTAGCTTACTGGTCTTCAGCAGTCGGTTCAACATTCTTCCGCCCAGCTTCTCTCAAACCAAATCGATTTTCACAACCTTCTCAATGACCTTACCGCTAACCTTTCCTCTCTCCCTCTCAATCACACCCCCATTCTGGAAAGTCTGACTCGGATGCAGGAGGACCTTCACCGCCAGCAAGAGGCTGCCCTTCAGGATCATCGTCGCCAGGCTTATCTCACCACGAGCATTCTGACCGAACAAAACCGCTATCTGGCCCATCAGATCTTTGATCAGGCTCATGGTTTTCGGGTGACTCGTCCTGATACCTTTCCCTCTCGACATACTGGAAACGAAGGGGAAGAATGGTTCTTCAACCCGCATCTTCCTTACAACCCTCCACTCCACCGCCGCGCTCTCCTCGTGTAGTCGAAGTCGTTGAAGTTCCCACAACTGCTCCGTCGCCTGCTAATCCCTCCTCTTCTGCGCAAGGTACTTGTCGCTCTGCTCCGTCGCGTGCTGACCCCTCCTCCTCTGCTCAGGGTGGTCGCCACCGCCGGAATTAGATTTTGTTCTGTGTTTTTATTCATTCTTTGTTGCCCTGGCTGCCCCCTCTTTTTGCTTTGACAAAGGGGGAGAACTAATATTAATGTGCATCTGTATTAAATCTTTTATTGAAAATTTATAGATGTTCTCTTTATTATTCCCTTGTGTGAATGTTAACTGATTAAGGGGGAGTATGTCTTTATATTTGTTAGAACTAATATTGTCATCATCAAAAAGGGGGAGATTGTTGACTTGTTGATTTTGATGATTTCAGACTTATCTTATCTAACATTAATTTGACAATACTATTAAGATAAATATTTCAGGATTTATCTTAATCAAACAAAGACATGACATTGATATGGATGACAAAGACTTTGGACGACCTTGACATGGATGACAAAGACTTTGGACTTGGTTGGACTCGAGTATTTGGACGACAAATGAAGATGCAAGATCTTAAAGTATATTTTTTATTGATTAGCTTTTCTGTAAGTCCTTCTTAAAAAGATCTGATAGAAATTCTAGTAAAGAACAAAGCCAAGATTTTTAGTCAAAGTCAAGTTTTTCCAGTAGAAGCCAAAATGTTTCAGTCGAAGCTGTGACTTTCAGTCTAAGCTAAGACTTTCAGTCGAAGCTAAGGCTTTCAGTCGAAGCTAAGACTTTCAGTCGAAGGCAAGACTTTCAGTCGAAGCTAAAATTTTAAGTCGAAGGCAAGACTTTCTGTCGAAGGCAAGACTTTCAGTCGAAGCTAAAACTTTCAGTCGAAGGCAAGACTTTCAGTCGAAGTCAAGACTTTCAGTCGAACCTAAGACTTTCAGTCGAAGCTAAGACTTTCAGTCAAAGGCAAGACTTTTAGTCGAAGCTCAGACTTTCAGTCGAAGCTAAGACTTTCAGTCGAAGCTTAGACTTTCAGTCGAAGCCAAATGTTTTAGTCGAAGCCAAATGTTTTAGTCGAATCCTTCTTCTCTGGTTTTTTCCTTCCTACGTTGTCCACTATTTCTTTCTTGTATAAATAGGGAGTTCGTTAGAGCATTTATTACCTTTTCTCTCGCGCGAACTTTTTACTCCTAAAAAACTCTCTCATCTCAATCTCTCATTCTTATCTATTGTCTTTTGAGTGAGTTTACGTTTGAGAAAATTCTTTATAAGCTTCTTGGTTTGGTTGTTGAAAAGATATAGATCTTCCCACCTAAGAAGGCTTAGTCTTAAACTTTCATTGTAATATCTGCTCAAGAAGGAGCCTGTTTATTGTATTCAAATTGTAAATATCGTTTCATTTGTAATATATTGGAAACCTTGGAAGGGTTTTGGAAATTGTACTGTGGTTTGAGCTAGCACCCGAAGCTAGTTGGTTTAGTGAAAGGCTCGAGTAGGTCTCCCTTGTGTGGAGTGCTCGAGGACTGGACGTAGGCTGGTGGGGCCGAACCAGTATAAATCTCTGTGTTAAACTTGTTACTGTTATATCTGTCCTTACGTTGTAATCTCAAATTTGAAATTCATACCCAAAGTTGTAAAACACCTATTCACCCCCCTCTAGGTGTATTTAGGGACATACAATAACCACCGAAGATAGATCAAGAAAAGAACATACAAAAGAAAGACCATAGGAAGCAACAGGTGAAGCCACGTGGAGAGTCTAGAGATCCTGGTAGAAAGAGCATTGCACTAACAACGCGATAAATCATGCTAAAAACTGCAAGGGTCTGTCTGTACGTGGACTGATCCCCCAGATATCAATTTGGACGAAACCAAGACGAGATCAAGTGAATATGGAGTCGGGGAGCTGCCATTCAGCTTGGAATCATCGGTTAGTCAGGGTATTGGCTACTTTTCTACAAGAGAACAATCTCTACCGGATGACCTGCACAAGACTTGTAGAACAAGAAACCACATCAATATACTTATTTTGGAAGGAATGAGAATTCCACTCTCTCCAGATATAGTACACCAACACTACAAAAGCTATCCGACAGACCGATGTCGGGAATCCAGGGCCTTGCCACTCAGAGGAATCTCCATCAACCATACCCTGTCAACTTAACATAGACCATTTTGAATACTAGACCACAATCTATACGTGAAAGGGCAACTAAAAAACAGATGATCATGAGACTCAAAAGGATTGCGACAGAAAACACAACTCATGCTAGGAATTCCATGAAAATCAAAAAGCATATCCTGCGTACTTAACCTTTCCCTAATGGCTAGCCATAAGACGAAGTTATGGCGTGGAACACACCACTTACACGACAGTAAGGAAGCCCATCTGGCTAATCGCCGCTTGTGTCGAAGGGCTTGCCACGTACTCGCTATGGAGAACTCCCCATAACCACTAACCGTCCAGATGATTCTATCAGGCATATCCGGGATAGGACGAAAAGAGCTAGGGGTACTCCCGTGCAACTCCATGAGCTCAAGTGTATTGGACACAGGACAACACCATGAGGAGCCCAAGATCACATCAAAAACCCTCGCTCGCCTACCCAGACCCGAGTCAGAAATAATCCTATCAGCAAGGGTAGGAATGATAGGACATATCGGATGCCACCAATCAAATCATAGAGAGATCCTACTGCCATCCCCAACTATATACTGGGGAAAAGAGCGAATCATATCCCTAACCATGAAAATCTTACGCTAAGACCAACTACAATCACTAGGGCAAGAGACCTCCCAAAAACTCCTTTCTATCAGAATATTGGACTTAACCCACCGCGGCCAGAGGGACATAAGTTTTTACCTTTGGATGCTAAAGTGTGGGGCACGACCCTTGCCGGTTATGATATGTTCAGGGTTATCAGGAAGCTCAAGCTCCTCAAGCTACAACTTAAGGACTTTAATAAGGAACACTTTTGCAACATTTCAGGTAGACTTAATGAGACTAGGGCTTCCTTGGAGTATGCTCATAACATGTTAAACCCTCTTGATCTAGTGTGTCGTTGGATTGAGAATGATAAGGTCGTGATTTTTGCTAGAGTGAGAGAAGAGGAAGAGAGTTTCCTTAAGCAAAATCAGGGATTCACTTACTTGTTGTGGGAGATAAAAATAACAATTTTTTCTTCAAGTTAGTAAATAAGAGAAGGAATTTCAATAAACTTAGTTCTCTCCTTCGGTCTGATGGGACCATCCTTGAAGACTTGGAGTTCGTTAAGGCTTCTATTGTTGACTTTTTTCAGAGTTTACTAAGGACTTGTGGCCCGGGTCACTATTCAGTTTGAATGAGCTGAGGAACTGGATGTAAAAATCCACTTCAGATTCTCAGCAGGCATGATATGGGTCGAGAGGTAACTGAGGAAGAGATTCATAGGTTTTCTTGTCACTTGAGGATGGTAAGTCCCCTGGTCCTGATGGGTATAATGCCCTTTTTTTTAGAGGGCATGGCATATTACAGGGGATGAGATAGTGGAGGCGATTCAGGTTTTGTTTGGGAATTATCAACTTCTCAAAGAAGTTAACCATACTTTCTTTATCTGAATCCCCAAAGTACTAATCTCTCGAGTTTTAATGATTACATGCCTATTTCTTGTTGTAACACGATTTATAAGTGCATTGCCAAGGTCATTGATAATCATGTTAAGGTGGTGCTTGGGGACCTCACTTGTGACACCCCTCAGCCCAAGTGACGTCACTGGAGCTGAGTTGTCGATCATAAACACAACATAGTCCTGCTGGATTACAGAGTCACTCTAGATAAATAACTTTATATACATAAAGCTTCAAAAGGGCATCCTTACAAAAAATTTCACTACAACGTTCAACATAAACACAACAGAAGTTTAAAAATAAAACATCTAGATGCCAAAACATGGTTGACACCGTCTTACGTCTCCTTTTACAATTCAAGCCAACTTATCCTTCCCCTTCCCAGACGTCTCATCCAGTTCGGCCTTACCACCTGAAACAACACAGATAAGGAACGAGCGCAAATCGCCCAATAAAGATAACACGAGGATAATGTGCACAATTGATGCGACAGTCTTGGAGGAATAATAATTAACCCAACGATGTCAAAGAGTCAAGAGTTTAATAAATAGCACATCATCAACCTAATGGCCAAACGATATGCTTTTCCTCAGAAAGAGTGGCTTTAAGGTCTAACAGAACAACATTATTTCCACATTTTATGGACAGGACTGACAGGCTAACAGACTACGCAAGTGAACATTAAATCAGTAACAACCAAATTAAACACCAATGAAATACAAGCCATTAAAATTGTGAACATCAAAATAAAGTCAAGTGCAATGCAGACTCAGACCCGACTAATTAGACCCGACCAAACACGACAGACTCGACTCGTGCGCCATATTTCTTTTTTGCCGGTGATCACACTTCACAGGCCTTCCTTTCATATAATGTCCCGCATTATAGGATGTTCATCTCAGTCTCAGGTAATTTAAAGAGACATTATCACAACTCATTTCACCTTACGTCCTCAATCAACAATACCTCTAGCAAGAATTTTCGGTCACAAAACCAACCAGTGTTCAATACCACAACTGAAGTTCACCCAACATCATCAATTGAGTGGACCAGAGAGAAAATTAACCACAAGTTCTCAACAATATTCCTAAATAAGAGGGACATCGCAAAACAACCACCGACATCTCATATCAACCATGCAACAATCTCAATACAACAATACTATCAACGACATGTATGCTAAATGAAGCAAACCATAGCATACAAGGAACCACATTATTCTTACATGACTAGCTTTTAGCTAATGTGACTAGTAACCTCATATCACAACGAGCGGGGTCACCTTATCAAATAAGACATTACTCGTCAGACACTATTCAAGCATAAATATACAATTTATTGTACTCCTTCCCTATTAGTTGTTTATAATGTCCTACAACGACCAGTTATCCCGACTCTACAGCCGAACCTTTAACCTAGCCTTATTCACACATTAGTATTAATACTCTTTCATTCAGGAGTACTAACCCCATTCCTTGCTTCTCGTCACTCAGGACGCTTACCAAAACACCCAAAAATTTAGTGCCGACAACGTAAATTACCAAAACACCCTTGATGGCCATTTCCACCCCCAACACCCCAAATCCGATTCAAAATAACTTTTCAGATGTTCTACATCCATTTCCGGACCAAAAAGTCCTTCGAAACATTTTAATAGGAAAAATTACTAAAACAACCATGGCTTATGTAAAATTACCCAAACAACACCCTGGCAGCCATTGGTCCAACAAAATCTTGGAACCACATTAAACGTTTTTTAAGAATCTCGATTAATTTTTTTCGACTAAAAAGCCCTTCGGGGAGCACTCGGAAGTCAATTCCGCTAAAAATAGTTATCGGCTTCGAAACGTCCCGAAACTTCAGATATTAAAGTATCTCACCATTTTAAGGTCCTCATAAAATTTCTACACGAAACTACGTCAGTTTGCTATTTTTAAATTCAACGTGAAGTTTCACAATGACCTTGTCAGTTAACCCTCTTCCCCACCTCGAAAAAATATGAAATTTCCCATATCGTAGATTTCATAAAAATAAATACAAAGTCTATTTTTTGTACTTTGCCCAAATCTGCCTCACTATTTTTTAAAAATTCAAACTTTGGATGGTATAAAGTCTAGCTACCTTTAGTAGCGACAATTACAGTCACTATTCATTGCCACTTGAATTAAAAACACATAGTAACCCACCTTAACACACCCACATCTTATTCTTCCTCCCACTGCCGAGCACCTCACTCACCCCACACTCACGAAATTCCCCTTTCACCCACATGATTTCACACCCATAATACACCTTAATCTCTACTACACACACACATACTTACACAATACACCCACATTTTCTCATAAACCCACCTACACACACCAACATCACAGCATCAGCTACCCTTTTTTTTCACGCACACACAGAGCACTTTACACAATTTCATAAACTACACACCCCCTCCCTCTTTTACCAACACATACACCATCACGCAACCCCCTTCCCTACCCCTTTTCCACCATCAAACTCACACACAACACAACAACACTGCTGCCGTAGCAGTAGTGTGCTTCCCCCACGCACACACAGCACACAACACATGCACACTTCACACTACAAAACACACACTTCTCACACATCACTCCCTTCCCCATAGCAACCTCCACATCTGCCCCTCTCTTCCTCTTTCACATTCCAACTCCCACGCAGCACACACAATTCACAAACCCACACCCACCCACCCCCATGCTAGGTTACCCCATATGCATACCATATACATCTCTCTAAATTGATTCAATTTAAACCCTAATTGAAAATGGAAAGAGAAAGCTTACCCTTAGGGCTTAAGGTTTTTTTTTTCTTTCTTCCTTTCTTCTTTCTCCTTTATGTCTTCTTTCTGTCTTTCTTCTTCGTCTCTTCCCCTGTTTCTCTTTTCTGCCGAGTACTCTGTTTCTCTTCTAATTTTATTTTCTTCTTTTCTTTTTCCTTTTTTTCCCTCTTTAATTCTCCAAAGTTCAATTTTTTAATGTACTTAGTCACCTCCTTTCTAAGTAGGAGCAGAACAAATGTCTTTAAATTTCCCTCCCTTCACAACACCTCTCCAACCACTAATCATAAGTTTTCCAAATTTATAATTTAGGCCCCCCAACTTTCCATAATTGCATTTTTGACCCCACCACTCTTATAAAATTGCATTTTGGACCCAAGGTTAAACTAACCTTTCATTTAGATTCCTAATACTTAATTATCAATAAAATAGTGCTACTAATGAAAATAACACCCTCAATAAATCTAAGTTACGGTTAGATTAATTTAAGGCATTTTCAGGAAATTACACCCCACCATTAATAACTTTCGTCCTCGAAATTGGGACGAACCTTATCCTGTAAATAGATACGGATATCCCTACCGCATTAACGCCTCGGGTACCCAAGTGGCTTCCTCTATCGCATGATTTCTCCAGATGACTTTGATCACTAGTATTACCTTGGAACATAATACCAGCTCTTTTCTATCAATGACTTCTATTGGTACCTCCTGATATGAGAGATTATTTCAAATTTCCACTAGTTACGATTGGATCACATGCGTAGGGTCAGGAACATAATTCTTGAGCAATGATACGAGAAACACGTTATGGAATTGGCTCAATTCTGGTGGTAGATCGAGCCTGTACGCCACCGTCTCAACCCTAGATAGAATTTTAAACGGTTCGATGAACCTCAGACTTAACTTTCCTTGCTTCCCGAATCGCATGATTCCCTTCCACGGTGATACTTTTAAAAACACTAGGTCACATACTTCAAACTCTAACATTCTACGCCTCTTATTTGCATAGCTTTTTTGCCGACTTTGTGCACTACGAATTCTCTCTCGGACCACCTTCATCTTGTCTGCTATTTCCTTACACAGTTCCATGCGTGACAGTCTTCGTTTCCCTACTACATCCCTATAAATAGTCGCGCAACATCTACGACCATGCAACGCTTCATAATGAGCCATTTCAATGCTCGCGTGATAACTATTGTTGTAAGGAAATTCGATTAGAGGCAACTGCTCATCCCATGCTCCGCCAAAATCAATAATGCACGCTCTCAACATATCCTTCAAGATCTGTATGGTACATTCAGATTGGCCATCCGTCTGAGGGTAAAAGGCTGTACTTGTAACGCCCCGAATTCTATTTACGGAGCGTTAATGCCAAATATACAGAGATCAGATAAAATTCCATAATTATCAGAAGACTTCAAATTGGTAAATCAGAGCATACACTAAAATCCCAAACGAAACAATATCGAAAGTCCCCCAAACAAAAATCAGAAAACCTTAAAATATCATAAATATTCCAAACGGTCGATCAGAGCATGCATTAATAACTCCCAAGAGTACATCAATAACTGTCATAGGGGCCAAAACTTTATACAATCCGAAAATTTACTCCAACACAGAGTTTCAAAACGAAACCTAAACGATACCAACTTCTAATTAAATACACTTAAATGTCAATACTAACTCTGAAATAAGGCAGCTAACTTTGGTCACACAGCTAGCCCTTCAAATCTGAAATCCCACCTACTAACCTCCTGAAAGGAAAAACAATAAGGGAATGAGCCAAATGCCTAGTAAGGTCGCTCAAAGGACCAATCAGTCGGAACCCAAAGATAACAGAAAAACAAAATTTTGGAAGCACCAAATTTGTTTTAACGGAATAGATAATCAAACCAGATTTCGAATGTCAAAAAAACTTATGAATACAAAGACAGACACAAAGGTTTCAACAAAATGGACATCAAACACAATTTCAATGTCAAATTATATCTGAAAGACAATATTTCAAAGGCACACCAATTTCGACTGAATAGAGGTCAGACCAAATTCAAATGCCAAATTATATCAGAGTACGAAAATAGACACTAGAGATGTCAGACCGAATATCATATGCCAAAATATATCAGAGTACGGAAATAGACACTAGAGATGTCAGACCGAATATCATATGCCAAAATATATCAGAGTACGGAAATAGACACTATCGGACCATATATCAAATGTCAGAATATATCTGAATACGGAATCAGACACTAGTGAGCCAAATAACAATGTCAAAATATATCTGAGTTCGGAAATAGATACTATCGAAACAGACACTAGAGAGCCATTCAGAAAGCGGTCACATACGTCACTCCTGACATATGAGGCCGGTTCGGAAACTAAGATCGCGATCTATAGCTCAACTCCCTTGAGCTAGCCCACGTTTCAATCCACGTGGGTAAGTCGAAAATAAGTCACATACACTGTGACATGGCTCATAAAGTCACCAAAACAAAATCTCAAAATGACCGTTATCAAATATCGGACAAATCAAACCATAATCAAAGGTTTCAAAATCACATTATCAAACAACGAACTCGTCAGACAATAAGTGGAGTTCACGAAAATAATAACGATCATAAATCACTGAAACGACGATATCAATACGTCAATATTCTGAAGTCAAACAAATCCGACGGAATTTGATTTTTCATAAATCATAGAATTGACAACAAGTCATTCTTAACAAAGTTCAAAACAAAAACGAGATGAAGAATCATTTATCCCCATATGAAGAGACTCGGATTTCAAAAGAATCTAAAGACTTACATGAGCGATTGGTCCATCGCTGATTCGAATTTCAAAAGTAAACCCTTACCTTAATCAAGCCTCTTGAGAGTCACAAATCCTTAAGCAAATCCTTAAGTTCCTCCTTAGAGCTTCCAAATTTTCCAAGCCATCTTCTCCAATCTCTCTCTTTCTCTTCCTCTTCCTCTCTCTCTCTCTGTGGTACAAAGGAGAAGAGAAGAAACAGAGAACCCAAAAAGGCTAGAAATGAAAATAGAACACTATTTATATAGAGGGACAAAAATTTTAAGTTTGCATTCGAATGAAACACTTTGAGTCGACTAAAACACACACTTTTAGTCGAATGAATTTTTTTTTTTTTTTTTCATTTCACTTTCAGTCGACTAAAACACTTTTAGTCGACTAAAAACCCACTTTTAGTCGAATCAAACACTTTAAGTCGACTAAAACTCACTTTTAGTCGAAGCTTTCCAAAAACACTGTTCACAAGCACGGTTCATATTTACTGTTCAAAATCACTGTTCATCGACTAAACTTTTAGTCGACTGAAATCACTCTTTTAGTCGACTAAAACCTTTAAATTCGACTAAAACTCCAGAAAACCATTTTTACACAATTTAAATACTTTTTAGTCGACCGAAACACTTCTAGTCTACCGAAACACTCTTTTAGTCGACTAAAACCTTTTAAATTCGACTAAAACTTCAGAAAATCATTTTTATTCGAAGCCAAACTATTTTCCTTCGACCGAATATTTCAGAACTCAAAAACTTTATAATCAATAAGTTTTGATTCGAATGAAACCACTTTCATTCAACTGAAAATTTCAGAAACATTCCCAATTCATTTTCTTAGTGTTAACAAAAGACCACAAACTTAATTAATCAAAAATATTAATTTCGCACAAGGAAAAGAAATTTCGAGTTATTACAGTACTCACAGTTAACTTCGTTCCCATTTGTTTTGGAAACTTTTCCATATTCTCGAGGTGAACCTTGCGTCTTTATCGGATACAATGGTTATTGGCACTCCATAACAACTAACTACCTCCTTAATATAAATTCGGGCAAGTCATTCCGTAGAACACCCTTTTCGAGTAGGAATAAACCGAGCTATCCTAGTCAACCTATCCACTACCACCCAGATAGACGTGTATTTACTAGTTGTTCGTGGTAATCCTGACACAAAATCCATTGTAATGTGTTCCCATTTCCACTTAGGTACAGGGAGTGGTTGTAACTATCCGACAATTTTCTTATGTTCCACTTTCACCTGTTGGCATGTCAAACACCGGGACACAAACCTTGATATATCCCTTTTCATGTCAGGCCACCAGAAATTTTTTCGTAGATCACGATACATTTTTGTTTCTCTAGGGTGGATTGAGTATTTAAAGTTATGATCGTCTCTGTCATAATCTCTTTTCTCAATTCGCCACTAGGCGGCACATATACCCGACCCTCATACTTGTAAATGCCCTCTTTATTACAATCAAATTTCTCTTTCTTATTCCTCTCAAAACCTTGATGGATTTCATGTATACTTTCATCTTGACCTTGAGCTTCCTTAATCCAATCAAAAAGCATCGATCTGACTTCTAAATGAAATAGGTTACTACCTCCTTCTCCTCTGAATCGAACTTCAATTTCGAGTTTGTCCAAATCTTCGATGATGGCCTTTTGTGTAGTAATCATCGCAGTTAGGTTCCCCATTTGCTTTCTGCTTAGCGCATTTGCCACCACATTAGCTTCTCCCGGGTGATATTTTATAGTACAATCATAGTCCTTAAGGAGTTCCAACCATCTCTTTTGTCTCATATTAAGTTCATTCTGGGTAACGATATACTCAAACTCTTATGGTCGGTATGTATCTCAAACGTAATCCCATACAAGTAATGTCTCCATATTTTTACCGCAAACACCACTGTTGCTAACTCCAAATCATGTGTCGGGTAGTTCCTCTCATGGTTTCTCAACTGTCTGGAGGCATACACAATTACCTTGCCATGTTGCATGAGTACACAACCTAATCCTTCCCGAGATGCATCACAATAAATGACGAATCCTTCCAATCCTAACGGTAATGTAAGAGCAGGCACCGTCACCAACCTTCTTTTCACTTCTTGAAAACTATTTTCACTTTTCTGTCCAGTTAAATTTCACATTCTTTTTGGTTAGATTCATCAATGGGGATGCTATTTTGGAAAAGTCCTTGATAAATCTCTTATAGTAACCAGCTAAGCCTAGGAAACTCCAAATTTCAAACACCGAAGTCAGACGTTCCCAATTTGAAACCGTTTCCACCTTCCCTGGGTCTATCAGTATATCTTCACTTGACACTATATGTCCCAAATACTGTACTTTCTCCAGCCATAACTCACACTTTTTGAGTTTGGCATACAACTTATGTTCTCGGAGAATTTGCAATACTTGCATCAAATGCCGAGCATGCTCTTCCTTACTTTTGGAATAAACCAAATGTCATAAATGAGCACGATGACACAACAATCTAAATATCTCTGGAACATGTTGTTCATCAAATCCATGAACGCTGCAGGGGCATTAGTTAGTCCAAATGGCATTACCTGGAAATTCATTATGTCCATATCTGGTTCTGAAAGTAGTTTTTGCTACGTCATCCTCCTTTACTTTCAATTGATGGTATCCAGACCTAAGATCAATTTTCGAAAAATATTTTGCATCCTTTAATTGATAAAAAGGTCGTTTATTCAAGGTAAAGGATATTTATTCCTAATTGCTACCTTATTTAACTCGCGATAGTCAATACAAAGCCTCATCCTTCCATCTTTCTTCCTTACAAATAACACGGGGGCTCCGTAAGGTGACACACTAGGACGAATGAAACCCAAGTTTATAATGTCTGATCGGAGACTTATATCGGGCATTGCCTATATATCTTAGTGTTATAAAGAGAATGTCCACAAGGTATATACACCGCTAACACCGTATTCAACGGTTGCCAGGGTACAATCAACTTATTAGCAAAATCTAGAGAAATAAAGGAATGGGTGGCACCAGAATCAAATAATACAATAGCCTGATGCGAACATACAGGAAAAGTATCTGTCACCACATCTTCTAATTTCAGAGCATCCTTCAGGTTTATAATATTTGCCATGTGCCTTCCTTCTAGAGCCATCATCTTTCTATGCGGGCGCTTCTTTGCGTTATGGTCTGGTTACTGGCATTGAAAGCAAACTCTCTAGTTTAGCTTACAATCATTCACTTTATGGCCTTGCTTGCCACATTTGAAACACGCTCCGGTCGCCCTTATACAATTTGTGCCCTCGTGTTTCAGTCCACATCACTTATATTCCTTATTTGCTGCTCGGCCTGAACTTTGCCCGAACTTCCCTTCCTCCACTTTCTTTTTAAATTTCTTTCCATTATCTTTTCCCTGTTGTTGGTTTTTACTCCTCTTCCTCCCTTGCTCCTTCCTTTCCTCCCATGCTTCTTTATTTTCTGCTTCTATCAGTAGAGTTTTCTCTACAGCTTCATTACAGGTATTAAATTGGAAACTTTTGACAATCCTCTTCAGAGTTTGTGTTAATCCTTCCTTAAATCTTCTAACCTTCCTGTCCTCCGTAACCACCTGGTGGATGGCAAAACGAGCCAGTTCATCAAATTCCCGTATATATTCCTCCAACGTCTTATCTTTCTGTTATTTAAGGTTCAGAAAATCCGTCTCTAACTTATTTTGCACAGTCACGGGTCAGTTAACATAGGGTCAGTTAGGCTTCTTCCCTTCCTCAACCTATTTTTGCACATCCCACCAATACCCGGCTGCTCCTTTCAACACATGGGTTGCAAAAACTACCTTTTGATACTTTCCATGCCCTGTTATCTCAAAGGCCGTCTCTATTTCATGAATCCAAGATACTGCTCGGATCGGGTCATTGCCCCCGTGAAACTCACTAGGGCAGACTTCCTTAAAATCTTGGAATTTGCACTTTTTTTCCCTCCACCAGGACAGGTGCAACCATAGCCGCCGGATGTGCTGCGGGAATTCCCACAATTTCTCGCAACAGTCCCACTAACTCCCTCATTAAATCCTCTCTGTTGTTGTTCACAGCTCTACCCTCTACGTGACCCAAACTCCCGCCCTCAGCACTTACTGAAGACGCTTATGTATGAGGTTCTCTCAGATTATGAGGTCTTTCCACTGGAGGTATTATCTGGTTCCGCAGCTGACGAGCCATTCTATCATTAACATAATTAACATTTTAAATTCAACATCTAATTTACCCAACTTCATAATATTAATACAAACAACATTTAGAAACATCAGTCAGCTTTATACATATATACATTAAGATTCCTCATCCCCCCTTTTTTTCTCAGACAAAAGAGAGCCAATTTCACTCTCGATAAAACATTTTATACCAGTAGTTATCATCGAGGAGGAATAATAATCAACCCAACGTTGTCAAAGAATCAAGTGTTTCATAAATAGCGCAACATCAACCTAATGGCTAAACGATATGTTTTTCGTCAAACTGAGCAGCTTTAAGGCCCAACAGAACAAAATTATTTTCACATTTTATGGACATGACTGATAGACTAACAGACTATGCAAGTGAACACTAAATCAGTAACAACCAAATTAAACATCAATGAATACAAGCCATTAAAATCGTTAACATTAAAATAAAGTCAAGTGCAATGCATACTCAGACCCAACTGATTAGAGCCGACCAAACACGACAGACTCGACTCGGGCGTCATACATCCTTTTTTTCCGGTGATCATACTTCACAGGCCTTCCTTTCATATAATGTCCCGCATTGTAGGATGTTCATCTCAGTCTCAGGCAATTAAAAGAGACGCTATCACAAGAAGGGTACTCATAAAGCGTGTTCATCCCCAACCACGTTACAGCCAAACTACAAGTTACACCAACTGGATGGACTAAGGGAATGGATTATACCTTATGTCCTAAATCAACAATAAGTCAAGCAAGAATTTTCGGTCACAAAACCAACCGGTTTTGAACACCACGATTCCTTAGCCGGAAAGATATGTGGCCATGAAAGGGGGATTAAGTTCACCCCAACATCATCAACATAGTGGACCAGAGAGAAAATTAACCACAAGTCCTCAACAATATTCCTAACTAAGAGGGACATCAACGCAACAACCACCGACATCTCATTTCAACCATGCAATAATCTCAAAATAGCAACACTATAAACGTCAAGTATGCTAAATGAAGCAAATCATAGCATACAAGGAACCGCATTATCCTTACCTAACTAGGTTTTAGCCGATGTGACCAGCCACCTCAGATCACAACGAGCGGGGCACCTAATCAAATAAGACCTTGCTCGTCAGACACTATTCAAACATAAATACACAATTTATTCTACTCCTTTTTTATTAGTTGTTTATAATGTCTTACAACTACTAGTTATCCTGACCCGACAGTCGGATTTTTAATCTAGGCTTATTGACACATTAGTATTAATACTCCTTCATTTAGGCGTACTAACCTCATTCTTCGCTTCCCATCACTCAGAATGCTTAATTACGCGCGTTCCCCAAAAAGTAAGTGTCGACATGGTAAATTACAAAAACACCCCCTGATGGCAATTTCCATCCCAACACCCCAAAGCCGCTTCAAATAAATTTTCAGATGTTCTACATCTATTTTAGAACCAAAACGTCCTTCGAAAAAAAAATTATACGGAAAATTACTAAAACACCCCCTGGCTTATGTAAAATTACAAAAAACACCCCCCTGCCGGCCATCGCCTAAACAAAATCTTGGAACCATATTAAACATATTTTTTAAGCATCTCCATTCATTTTTTTGGGACTAAAAAGCCCTTCGGGAATTATTAAAATCCTAACTGACAATTAACAGAGCACTCAGAAGCCGATTCCGCTAAAAATAGCTATTGACTTTGAAATGTTTGGAAACTTCAGATATTGAAGCATCTCACCATTTTAGGGTCCTCATAAAATTTCTATGAGAAACTATGTTAGTTTGCTATTTTTAAATTGATCGTAAATTTTCACAATGACCTCGTCAGTTAACCCCTTTTCCCACCTCGGAAAAATCTGAAATTTTTTCATATCGTGGATTTCATAAAAATAACTAGTCACTTTTTCGTACTTTTCCCAAATCTGCATTAAACTATTTTTTTAAAATTCAAACACTGGACTGTATAAAGTCTAGCTACCTTTAGCGACAATTACAGTCACTATTCATTGCCACTTGAATAACACACACATAACAACCCACCTTAACACACCCACATCTTCTTCTTCCTCCCACTACTGAGCACCCTGTTAGGATCAAACGCTTACCACTGCACCAAAAGTAATTGATGTTAGTAAGGGCGCAACTTTATTTCCTTATAGTCCTGGCACAGCAGCCAGCGCACACGGTCGAGTACACAAGGGAGTAGATGGACGCGGCCAACCTCCGATCTGCCAACACACCCCACTCCCCCACACTCACAAAATTCCCGTTTCACCCACATGATTTCACACCCATAACACACCTTAATCTCTACTACACACAATATATCCACACTTTCTCATAAACCCGCCTACACACACCAACATCACATCAGCAGCTCCCTAGCTGCTGCTCTTCCCATCCCCCTTCACCTTTTTTTTCACACACACACAGAGCACTTTACACAATTTCACACACTACACACCCCCTCCCTCTTTTACCAACACATACACCATCACACAACACCCTTCCCTACCCCTTTTTCCACCATCAAACTCACACACAATGTAACGCCCCAACTTAGGGTTATCCCAACTTGGCTGGAGCATTACGACACAACAACTCATCACAACATACTGATAATATTACTCATCCTAAAACCACTTGGTAATTAAACCATATCATACAAAACTAAAGAGTTTACTTTTACAAACCACACCTAGTAAGCTCTCTGCCAAATCTCAGAGTTGACATACTGTTCTATTCAAGTACAACTTAATGTACAAGTGACCCCTTGCCTATGTCCTCACCGTGCCTCACACCTTCTCCTTGCCTTTCAAGGCACCAACTCCTTGATCTAAAATATTATTATGGGTAAAAACCCGTCAGCCCACTGGCTCAATAAGATACTCAAAGACATTTAATATAAATTTCAACTCAAGAATATTGATAATGCATGTTATTGCAATTCAATCACATTAAGCAGTTCTACATGTGCACATTACACATATCAAATGTTACACTAAGTTGAGCATTTCCAGAGTTTCCATTCCCGAATTCAGTCCCATCAATAGACCGCCCTTATGTCACCACACTCGAGATATAATTTCACAACCTTTGCCTCGGCCAAAGGCAAAGTAATCGAAAACAAATGAACGCCGATACTGTCTCGGGTAGCAGTCAGAGATACAATTGTTTGGCTCATATGGTGCACCGCTACTCAAACACAATCAAATCAATCCCCAATCATTTGAATGGGCTAACATAATAATTATCAACAATATATCAACCATCCCTTACAATGAAAGGATGTAACATGCTCATGTGCAAGAAAACAAATCATTTCATACATATAGTTGTTGTAATCTTCATTTACTTGCACCATAAAATTTAGCTATCAAATATTTAGCCACTTTCATCATATAACATCATCTTCATAACATCTCGAACATGAAACATAATCCTTTATATTCAGAAACTTAGCTTTAATTATAGAACTTAAAAAACATGTCTAAAACCATATTCTAACCATGTCTACTTTGACATAATTCGATAATTCACACGTACCATAACCAATTTTATGTCTTCCATAATCTCCAATATGTTAAACATGAATAGATTCAGTTATTAACAAGTCTCTAACAAGTATTTAAAAGTTTCAAAAAGAATTCATACTAAAAGAATTCCGCTAACATAACATATATCCATATTCATGTCTTAAAAGCCCATTAAAAAGCTTTAACTATCTTACCTTAAAGAAGAGATGAAAGAACCAAATTTTAAGATTTGAAACACCTCCAAGAACTCCTCCAAACACATTCAAAAGACTGTTTGAAGCTCACAAAAACTTTCCAAATCAACTGCTTAAGGTTCCCTTTAAAAAAACAAGTCTTAATTCTAGATTTTGTAAGGTTTTTGGTTGATTTTTTTCTAAAAAATGAGGTAAGAAGATTCAAGCATGTCAATTAGGTCTTCTAAATCAAATTAGAAGCAAGTATGATGTGTTAAGTCGAGGTGAAGAGATGGAGAAGTCAAGCACGACGAGGCTCTATGCACGAGGTGGGAAGACACAGTTATGCCACCTAGCAAGCACGACAAGGCTCAAAGCACGATGAGGCTTTAACCACGACGTGTCGCGATAAAGTGTTGACATGTCACAAGCACGAGGTGGCACCATTCTGTGCAAAAAGCAAAAACAATTTACAGGCAGTCCGATCAAAAACCGGTTACTCCCAAGTTATCATTTAAAGTTTCTAAAAATATTTTTAGAAACAATTTTCGTTCCAACTCTTCTAAAAATATTTTTGGTCATTCCAAGTTATCATTTAAAGTTTCTAAACATCAAATACTATTTTCTATTTCTAGCACTTCGTTCACCTTCTTAGACAATTTACTCAATTCAAGGTGTTTAACATTTAAACATACATTCAAATATATTATCAAGCATAGTTCATCATAACCATTTTCACATAGAGTGATGCATCTAGTCATACTTAAATATGTAATCAAAGCATATGAAATGTAAGGTTCTCACATCCTTCACTCTTTAAAATAATTTGGTCCCCAAATTCATAACTTAAACTTACCAAATAGGTGCAGATAATCTTCTCTCATATCATCCTCTTTTTATCACGTGGCTTCTTCCATTTCATGATTTGTCACAAAACTTTGACCAACGGACTACTTTTGTTCCTCAAAACTTTCACATCAAAGTTATACTTCCGCAATATAGAAACATGGAACACATCATGTACTCCTTCCAAAGATACAGCTAAGGCAACTCTGTATGCCAAATTCCCAACATGATCCAATATTTCATAAGGGCCGATATATCTCGGTGACAACTTGTCTTTCTTTCCAAATCGCTTTATTCCTTTGAATGGCGACACCTAAGGAAACACAAAATCTCCTACAGAAAATTCCAACTCTCTTCGTCTTTTATCAGCACAACTTTTCTGTCGGCTTTGAACAATCAAAATATTTTGCCGAATTTGCTGAATCTTTTCAGTGGTCTCTTGAACTATTTGTGGCCCAATTAAACTCCTTTCTTTGACTTCACTCCAACAAATTGGTGAGCGACACTTTCATCCATATAGAACTTCATATGGCGCCATACCGATACTAGCCTAATAACTATTATTATAAGCAAATTCAATCAATGCCAGATGTTGATCCCAACTTCCTTTGAAATCTATCACACATGCATGAAGCATATCCTCCAACGTTTGAATAGTTCTCTCAGATTGTCCATCAGTCTGAGGATAAAATACTGTGCTAAATTTCAAAAATGTACCTAATGCACTTTGCAAACTTTTTCAGAAATGAGATGTAAATTTTGGATCTCTATCACTTACAATACTTACTGGTATTCTGTGCAATCGAACTTTTTTTGTACATACACTCGGGCTAATTTATCCAATGAGTACGTCTTAAGTACAAGTAGGAAATGAGCAAATTTCGTCAATCTATCCATAATCACCCATACCGAATCATGCCCATCACGGGTTCTTGGCAATCCTGTAACAAAATCCATTGTTATATGGTCGCACTTCTATTCGGGTACCGATAACGGTTCCAATCGACCCGCCAGTCTTTATTGTTCGATTTTTACTTGTTGACGTACAATACATCTTGAAACAAAGTCAGCTATTTCTCTTTTCTTGCTATTCCACCAGTAATTACATTTCAAATCCCGATACATATTTGTTCCACCTGGGTGCATTGTATACTTTGACTTATAGGCCTCTTTTAGTATTTCTCCTTTCAACTCTTCATTGTTAGGCACAACTAACGGGTCTTTATACCGTAAAACACCATTAATATCCATAGAAAACTCAGGTTTAAAGGTTCCATCTTTATCCTTCACTTCTCTCTACAACTCCAAATCTCTTTCATGTTCCTCCTGGATTCTCTGTAATAACACTAGTTTCACTTGTGAATTAGCAAGAATAATTCCTGACTCAGTAACAGATAACTCCCATGAACAAGCTTGCTCAATCAACTTCCACTCTTTCACCAATAAGCTAACAACTTGTACCTTCCTACTTAGTGCATCCGTAACAACATTGGCTTTTCCTGGGCAATACTGAATCGTACAATGATAATCATTGAGTACTTCCATCCACCTTCTCTGCCTCATATTCAAATCTCGCTTAGAAAATAGGTATTTCAAACTCTTATGATAAATGAAAATCTCAAACTCAGCACCATACAAATAATGCCTCCACTTATGCAATGCAAACATAATCACTGCTAACTCAAGATCATGTGTTGGATAATTCTGTTCATAAGGTTTCAACTTTCTCGAAGCATAAGCCACTACTTTGCCATGTTGTATCAAAACACAGCCTAATCCTTCCTTTGAAGCATCGGTGTACACCACAAAATTCTTAGTTCCACTCGGCAAAGTCAAAATTGGAGCTGTAGTTAATCTCATTTTTAACTCTTGAAACTTGCCTCACACTTATCGGTCAACTGATATGCCATTTCCTTCCGAGTCAATGTGGACAATGGTGCAGCTATCCTTGAAAAATCTTGTGCAAATTGACGATAATACCCTGCCAGTCCCAAGAAACTTCTAACTTCTGCTACATTCTTTGGCACTTGCCAATTCAAAACAACTTCTATTTTAGACGGGTCAACAGTTATCCCCGTTTCAGACACTATATTGACCTAAGAAGGCCACTTGCTTTAACCAAAATTCACATTTAGTGAACTTAGCATATAATTTCTTATTCCGTAGTACTTGCAGTACAATCCTCTAACGATGCTCATGCTCCTCTGTACTTTTTGAATAGACCAAAATATCATCAATAAAAACTACTACAAACTGATCTAAAAACTCCTTAAAAATTCGATGCAATAAGTCCATAAAGGCTGCATGAGCATTCGTCAATCCAAACGGCATGACAACAAATTCATAATGTACATACTTAGTACGGAAAGCTGTCTTTGGAATATCTTCCTCTCTTATCCTTAATTGATGGTATCCAGATCTCAAGTCTAACTTAGAAAATACCACTACCCCTTGCAACTGATCAAACAAATCATCTAGATGTGGTAGTGGATACTTATTTTTTATTGTCACTCTAATCAACTGTCGGTAATCCATACACAACCTCATTGTACCATCTTTCTTTTTAACAAATAAAAGTGGGGCTCCCCATGGTGATACACTAGGTTGAATAAACCCCTTATACAGTAATTCTTGTAACTATGACTTCAACTCCCTCAATTCAGTCGGAGCCATCCTATATGGCGCTTTTGAAATTGGGGTTGTTCCCGGTAACAGTTCTATCACAAATTCCATTTCTTGCTCAACCTGTAATGTTGTTACATCCTCAGGGAATACATCCACAAATTCATTTACTACTGGTACATCTTCTATTTTAACCTTTTCTTTTGGCTTATCCACCATATAAGCTAAATATCCCATACAACCTCTAGAGAGTAACTTCTCTGCTCGAATAACTGACAAATATTCGTACCCCCATCCTTTTTACCTTAGAACTTACATAATTCTCCCTAAAAAAAATGTCACAACCTTATAAAAGCAATCTAGTGATACCCGATTAAATGATAACCAATCCATTCCCACCAATATATCAAATCCTCTCATAGGCAAAACAATCAAGTCAGCATATACCGTATGCTCACCCACAATCATTGCACAGCCTTAATTCTAGATTTTGTAAGGTTTGGTTGATTTTCTTGCAATTTTCTCTAAAACAATGCGGTAAGAAGATTCAAGCATGTCAATTAGGTCTTTTAAATCAAATTAGAAGCAAGTAGGAGGTGTCAAGTTGAGGTGAAGAGGTGGAGAAATCAAGCACGACGAGGCTCTAAGCACGAGGAAGGAAGACACGATTGTGCCACCTAGCAAGCACGACAAGGCTCAAAGCACGACGAGGATCGAACCACAACGTGTCGCGATAACGTGTTGACACGTCACAAGCACAAGGTGGCACAATTCTGTGCAAAAAGAAAAAACAATTTATAGGCAGTCCGGTCAACAACCGATTACTCCCATCTGGAGTTTTCACCTTTTTCGTTTCCAACTCTTCTAAAAATGTTTTTGTCATTCCAAGTGATCATTTAAAGTTTCTAAGCATCAAATACTCTTTTCCATTTCTAGCACTTCGTTCACCTTCTTAGACAATTTACTCAATTCATGGTGTTTAAAATTTAAACATACATTCAAATAAGTTATCATGCATAATTTATCATAACCATTTTCACATAGAGTGATGTATCTAATCATACTTAAATATGTAATCAAAGCATATGAAATGTTAGGTTCTCACACAAAACACACCAACACTGCTACCGTAGCAACATTGTTCTTCCCCCACGCACACACAACACACAACACACGCACACTTCACACTACAAAACACACACTTCTCACACATCACTCCATTCCCCATAGCAACCTCCACATCTGCCCCTCTCTTCCCCTTTCACCCTCCAACTCCCATGCAGCACACACAATTCACAAACCCCCCCCCCCCCCCCGCCCCACGTCAGGTTACCCCATACGCATACCGTATACATCCCTCTAAATTGATTCAATAAAAACTTTAATTGAAAATGGAAAGTGAAAGCTTACTCTTAGGGCTTTAGGTTTTTTTTTCCTTTCTTCCTATCTTCTTTCTCCTTTGTCTCTTTTTTCTCTCTTTTCTTCTTCCTCTTTTCCCCTGTTTCTCTTTTCTGCTGAGTCTCTGTTTCTCTATTCTATTTTTCTTTTTCCTCTTTAATTCTCCAAAGTTCAATTTTTTTTAATGTACTTAGTCACCTTCTTTCTACGTAGGAGGTGCCCAAATATATTTAAATTTCCCTCCCCTCACGAGACCTTTCCATGCCACTAATCATAAGTTTTCCAAAATTACAATTTAGCACGCCAACTTTCCATAATTACATTTTCTGACCCCACCATTTTTATAAAATTGCATCTGGCCCCAAGGCCTAACTAACCCCTTATTTAAATTCTTACTACTTAATTATCAATACAATACTGCTACTAATAAAAATAACTGTGAGGCCCCGATCTTAATTAACTTCTAATCATTTTATTAAGTTTAAACATATTTAAATTTGATTAAAATATTATGATTGTTTTATATTACTTGTATACATAAAATAAATATTGAAACTAAGTTGTGGGCCCAAAATGTAATTATGTAAAAATTTAGGGTTAAAAAGTAATTATGCAAAAATTTGGGGTCACTTTTAAAATACCCTAAGTTACCCATAAGGAGTCACGTGAGAGGGTGTGGGAGTAATAGGCTTTTGGTGTGCCACCTATGTTTGGTGGTGAGTAATCAAAGGAAAGAATAAAAAAAATGGAAAGAGAAGTTAAGTGGATAACTTAGAAACAAAAGAGAAGGTGGGGTTGCAAGACCTAGTTTCGGCCAAAAATAGAAACAAAGAGAAGGGAAAGAGTGGGAAAAGAAAAGAGAGAAAGAACAAGGAAGAAAAGAAAAGAGAGAAAGGAAGAAGAGAATAAGAAAAGGAAGAACAAAGGAGAGAGATTTGACTCAACTATCTTCAATTGGCTTGACCTAAAACAAATTCTTTAAGGTAGGTTATCTTGTTCTTTTAGGTTTTAAAGCATGTTAGAGAAGTATTATGAGTAGTGAAATACTTATAAACTTGCTTGTAATGGTCTTAAGAGAGAGATATGTTCAAAACCTGCAAAACAGTCATGAAAATGAAATAACTTTGGTGCCTAGAAATGTATGGTTTTAGTTGCGATATGGGTTTGGTTATTTTATATGTTGTACTAATACATGTGTAGAGTATACACACACAATTTCAGATTATTTAAATCACTATTACTATGGTTTAAAATTCGTGGCTTGAAACCTGTTCTGTGAAACTGTACAGTCATGGAATTAGAGTAATTTTGGAGCTTAGAAAGATATACCTTTAGTTGATATATGGACCTGATTATTTTATATGTTATAATAATACATGTGTAGAGTATACATACCAAATTTAAGATTATTTTAAGTACTATTGCTATGGTTTACAATTCGTGGCTTGGAACCTATCTTGTGAAACTGTTGTTGGGCAGATTCTGAAGTTTGTCTTTGGAAGGGCTTAATATGACCCTAAAATAATATTTTCATGTCAAGTAAAATACTGGGATGCATATCCTCAAGTCTAGTTTTCATAAGTATAGAGTATGACTGTATAGGCCTTGTAATTAAAGTTTTATGATTTTCGGAGTACAGGCTACTCCTGCTGCCATTTGAAATACTAGGCAGATTAGGTACCCTAAACTAGTAGTTCCTTCGAGTTGGGCTTAATGGTGAATAACTAGGAAAATTTCAGGTCTTAAATGGACACTCAAATGTCTACATAATAATGTAAGTATACATAGGAGTAGGTTAGTTAAGGAAGAACCTCAAATCATTTCTTGCTTGATTACCGAATTAGTTTGTGCATTAGAGATTAGGTTACATGTTTGGCATGTATTGTCGATAATACGGTAAATATGACTCGACAAGGGATTAAACCTCTTTTGAGGTACTTGATGAAATTCATGTTGACATCTGTACATGATTATGCATATCACGTGAAGGAGGAGGAAAAAAGTGAGTTGAGGGTGTTATTTACCGGGATTGGAAGTTATCCGGCCAGGGCTCTCGTTCTCGTTCATGTCTTGATAGTACACACTAGCTATGCGTACTACTTCTCGAAAGGAATTATTGGCATGCCTATGATGACATTGGACTTCTTCTATCGAACCCGCTACATCAGTTGGTTGCGATACGAAAAGTCTCTCGCACTCAGGGAAGGTTGGCTCGTGCATGAGGGGCATATTTGCATATTGAGATTCTCGTACTTGGCTTATATTTGTCTTGAACTTTTTGTGCTGTTTGGTTATTCTTGGCGAGATCAAGTTAATATTTAGGTCTTGCTTGTCATTCTCGTATATGTTCCACAAGATTTCAAATCTTGCTCGATATGTTATTCTCGTTTCTTTTGAAGGCAAGTGTGAGCAGATGCTTGCATGTGTTACTCGATATGTTAAATTATTCTTAAGTACGTAGGTATCATCTGTTCAAGTGACTTGCATGTTCATACTAACTATACATAATATGATCAAGTCATGTTTGGACTTAAAAGCACCGGATACCCTACTGAGCCATTAGGTTGACCCATTCCCGATATTTTTTTCTAGGTTCGGAGTCAGAGTATTTGCCAAGGGACGAAGAAGATTACCTCGGGGAGACTCAAGAGTATTACGCTGGGTGAGCAACGTTTTAGTTGTTCTTCTTTTATTTTGGAGTGTAGTATTTGTATAGAAGAGAGGTGGTCTGTAATATACTGTTATGTTCAGTCTTTCCACTTATGGACGACTGTAATGTTTAAGCATACTTCCGCTGTTTCTTTTGAGGTTTTGTAGTAAAGCTCTGTTTATCCTTGAGGTATATGTGTTAGAGAGCCTGTTTAGCATTGCGCCCCTTCTGGGGGGTGTGACAATAACATCCTCAATTAATCTAATTCACAGTTAGATTAATTTAAGGCATATTCAGGGTATTACATCACTCATTCTTCCCAGATGGCCTTCGTTGCCTCTTGGAGTATTGCAGATAATATCCTCTTGTCTCAGGAGTTGATGCGTAACTATCATCAGGATGATTTCAAGGTTCCTAGATGTGCCATTAAGGTGGATTTGATGAAGGCCTATGATTGTTTGCATTGTGATTTTCTCTTTGATGTGTTAATATGCCTTAGGTTTCCCCCACGGTCATTAGATGAATCAAAGTCTGTGTCTTTTCCACGAGGTTTTCGATCATCATCAACGGGGAATCTAATGGTTTTTCTCTAAGTAGGCAAGGTATCAGGCAAGGGGATCCAATGTCCCCCGTACCTTTTTGTTTTATGCATGAATTTTCTTGTAGGGATGTTGCATATGCTAGTAGTAGTAGTCAGTTTTGCTACCACTTGAGGTGCCGAAAGCATGGAATCTTTCAGCTTGCCTTTGCTGATGATCTCATGCTTTTTTTTCGGGGTGACCTTTATTCAGTTTAGGTCTTGAATCATGGTCTCACTGTACTCCAACAGTTTTTGGGACTCATTTCCAATCCTAGTAAGAGCCATGTTTTCTTCCTTGGTGTTGAGCCTACCGCAAAGGCTTTGATCTCTTCTTGTCTTGGCTTTCTTAAGAGATGCGGTATCTGGGAGTCCTCTGATCTCCACTTGCTTGCAAAAAGTGGACTGCCAGCCTCTACTTGACCAAATCGTGAAGAAAGCCAAGCGTTTGACGTATAATTACCTATCGTACGCTGGTAGGGTTCACTTGATTAGATTAGTGTTGCTCCTTATCCAGGTGTATTCGAGTTCAATTTGTATCCTTCTAAAGAAAATGATTCTAGAGATGGAGAAAATATGTCGAGCTTTCCTATGGATAGGTACGAGGCTCTGTACCACGGTGGTCATGGTGACTTTGGCTGACGTACGTTGTCCTGAGGATGAGGGTGGCCAGGGTATTAAGCAGATTGAGGTGTGGAATGTTGCTGCCATCTCTAGGCACATTTGGTCCATCATATCGTTCAGGTTGGATTCCATCTGGCTATGGTGGGTTAAGTCCAACATTCTGATTGAAATGAGTTTTTGGGATATCTCTTGCCCCAGTGAATGTAACCATTCGTAGCGCAAGATTCTCACGGTTAGGGGTGTAATCCGCTCTTTCCCTCGATATGTTGTTAGGGATGGCAGTCAGATATCTCTGAGGTTTGATTGGTGGCATCCGATAGGTCCTATCAATCCTATCCTTGCTGGTAGGATTATTTCTAACTTAATTTTGGGTAGCCTTATAATGCCTCCCCACATAACGGTTTCCAAGTCAACACAAAATCAACAATATCAATGAGCATTAACATAACCTCAAATCACCGAAATCAATTTGGATTTCAATAACAATAAATATACTAAAATAAGTCATCACTCGGAATTCCAGAATAATCACAAACAAACAGAAAAAACGATTGCGAATAGTTATCAAATTTAGGCACAACAATTAAGAAGAACGGACACAACAATTATCAAATTTGCGCAGTATGCAATAACAGGCGAGCATAAACAAGATTTCCAAATAATCGATTCAGGTTCAATATTGGGGTTTTCTGGGTAATAACATGCTGATATCAGTACATAATTCAACGTTCCACATTAATCATAAGTAAATCAAAGAAGTACTTATGAGTACGAGTTATCAAAATAAGGATTCAGACGAAGGTCCTTACCCAGGGTTCAGATAGAAACCCTTACCTGGATTCGCTGCTTGATTATCCTAACCGAAAAATCTGTAGCTTTACCTTAAAAGGAATAATCGAATCATTAGAACACAGACTACAGTACAATATTATAACTTAATAAGAACTCGCACATACTCCCAAAATGAACCTCCCTCACCCGGTATGTAAATTACCAAAATGCCCCTCTCGGACTTAAATCACCAAAATGGCCTTCTGGTGAGTAAAACCGCTAAAATAACCTTCTTGTATGTGAATTTATCCTAAAATACATTTCTTACCTCAAATTACCAAAATACCCCCTCGGGGTGGCAAATTATCAAAATACCCCCTCTCACACTTGAATCACAAAAATAACCTTCTTGCAAGTAAAATCACTCAAACAACCTTATTGTATGTGAGTTTATCTCAAAATACCATTTTTAGGTAAAATTACCAAAATACCCCCGAGAGTTTCTGGCACCGAAAAAATCCCCAGAACATCTTAAAACACTAATTTAAACATCCTGAAGTCATTTTCAAGCTAAAAAAGTATTTAAGTGAATTTTTGCCTGAAAATTTTGAACCGTTGTCCGGACCGAGCGTTCAGAAGCTGGTTTGGCTAAAAATTGTTATTGACTTCAAAATGGCACGAAATTTTAGGTGATGAAACATATCAGTAAAATTGGGTTTCTCTAAAATTTTTAGATTAAAATAACTTAATTTTTTATGTCAACTAAATCAAGAATTTTTCTTAATCGATACCCTAATTTAGAATCCCTCGCGGACACTACAAATTCCCAAAACATTCCAGAGTGTACTTCTCATAAAAATAATTGGGGTTACTGTTTCACATTTTGTACAAATAAATTTCGAAATATATTTTAAAAATTCGTAAAGAACTGTTGGGATAAATTTATCTTTAGCGACAATTTGAGTTCAATACTTAATATCGCCAAAATGGTCACTTTTCATCATCTTCCCGACAGCCCTCTTTCCCAGTTAACCACACAACCCACTTAACCCACCTATATACATCCACACCCACACGCTCTAACACACCTAAAGCACACACATACCAACTATATACCCACATAATTACACACATATTATCAAACTTACACACACACACGAGACCCCCACACACAACGATACACACTAACACCCTGAAAAACAAAACACACACACACAAACCTTACACAACCTCATACAACCTAGATTATAAACATTTATGCACCTTATATATACAATTACCAACAACTACACTTCTATGACCCACACCCAAAACCCCTGCACACCAAAACCCACACACTGTAAAAGGCACATAACAAAACACACACACACCAACATAAAAAATCACACACTAAATTGGAAGGGTACCTTCACAATTTTTTTTCCTCCTCTTTCTCTTTCTCCCTTCTTTCTTTTTTCCCTTGTATCTCTCTCTTTGGTGAGATCCTGCTCTTCTTCTCCTCATTTTTTTTTTGGTTTTGCTTCTTTCCTCTTTCTTCCTTCTCTTTTCTTTTCTTCTCTATTCCCGAGCTCTCTGTTCTATCTTCCCCTCTCTACCCTGTTTCTTGTTTCTCTATGTTTCTTTCTTACTACTATTTTGTTGTTTCTTTCCACTGTTCTGTTCTTCTCTTTCTCCCGAAATTTTCCCCTTATCCATCTAACATTATTAAATAATTAAAATAGCTTAGTCATGTTAGATTAAGTAAGAGGTGGCACTCCCGAAAACAATTTTCTCCAAGATCTCGACACATTAATGCATACTTCACAAAATTGCATTTTAGCCCCCAAAGTTTTCATATTTGCAAAAATATCCGCAAACTTTGTGGAATTATATTTAAGCCCCACATAAATGCTAATCTCTATTTATTTAACCAAACATCACTTAAAATATATACCATCACTTAAAATATATACCATCACTTATTTTATTGTTTTTCACCACTAAAACAATAATTATATTTATGCCCGCAAAGTTTTTCCAAAATTACAAAATGACCCCAAATGTTATCAAAATTATATTTTAAGTCTAAAATTTTTTTAAGCCTCCATTCTCTACTAATAACCGAACATTGCTCAAAATTAACGCCCTTTCATTTTTTTGGGTTACCGAAATCATTTTAAACAGCTCCAAAAAATACGGGATAGTACATTCTCCCCCCTTATAAAAATTTTGTCTTCGAAATTTGATCTCGGATTTCCTATCACTCATAGCTCCAGGCACTATGCTTCCGCTACGCCATTCTAATACCTGACAGATAGCAACTGAGTTACCTCTGACTTTCGCTCTCAGATTCCTGTCCCACATATACATAAACATAACCATCCGGAACTTCACGAACAGTGACTTAGCTAATACAAAACTCACTGGTAAGTCTGCACCGCTCCGAATTCCATATACAACGAATTGAATAAACCTTTAATACAACAGGCTTGCACTGCACTTTGCTGATACTATACCAGGGAATCTACCCTTTGCACCATTTACTTATCGATTGTAAACTTAACCTCGAGCTTAAGGCGAATTAAAATGTTAAGCGATAGTCACATGTGACTTGCATCTACCAAGGCCATCAGGGATAACCAATCTCTATAAGCCCTCACACGTTACAACAGACAACAAAACTATAGCCACTAAACTTTCACTGTGCACTCTAATATCTCAGAACAACGAGTCCAAATTGTTACCGAATTCGTCACAGAGGAATGTGTTATCTTAACATAGCTACGTACTGCATACATATGATTCTGCATACCTATGTATTGCACTTTGCTCGAGTGCAAGGTTCTAAGTTATCACATCACTTCCAATTCACGGTCACATTATTTACAAAATCTTACAGCCTTATCCTTTAATCATCTGTTTCAGTTAAACAATTAAAATCTTCTGGTTTCAAAAGCAAATAACATGCGGTCTATTATTGCGGGTTCATCCAAATCTCCACCTTATACTGAATCATCAAATAGATTATCAATATCTAATCCATGTTCTCAGAGTCTACTTTGACTCAGATTATCTGAGGCTTAGGAGTTTACATAATCCCATATTAGGGCAGGTGAAACTATGCAAGTTCTAAATCAAGTAAAATATGTACTTAACAAATTGCCAATTTCCAGATCATCTGGAAATAAAACATAGTCAAACTGATAACCAGATTAACTACAAGTAGCAATTGTAACATGTTACAATTTTGATACGTATTAAACAAACACCAATCACAAAAACACGGTAAGGATTATACAACAAACATTTACATTAACCACACAAGCAAGTACCTCAACCAAACAATAATAGCAATCAGGCAATCAAAACACAAAAATCTTTAACAAAATCATACCTATTGGCTCTCGAGATTTACGTTACACTTTTATGACATTCCAAAATATGACGAGTACAGAAACAATGGTGTAGGTCTGACGAAGCAAAGTCAACCCAGTGACTCGAAGCAATTACCATCAATAAGAGTTACTGGTCCTTAATGGAATTCGTAGCTTTCCTATGGCCAGTGGACCAGATACTGTCCCATTAAGTCTAGATAGATTTGAAAATAACTAAATCAATAAATAAATAAATATCCTGAAGAAGGATAAGCCAACTGAATATGAATGACATCATCCCCGACGTCTTAGAGTAGGTTGGTATTCAATTAAGTCGCACTTGGGTTCAATATACAAAAAAATGAATGAGATGACAGAGTAAAATTTCAAATTTCTTCTCGTACCCTTCAACCAAACTTTCTCTTAACAGTAGTCACTTTCCAAAACACTATTCTTACTCATAAATCAAATCACCAACTTAACTACTGCTCATACCTTATGAACTTTCCAAATGCGACTAGGGTTTTCCCTGACAATACTCGGATGCGTGAATAGAAAATCACCAATTCATACCTAGTATGATATCAAATCCTGAATAACAAGTAACATGAGGTCCATAGAAGGATCTCCATCCCAAACCTAGACTGAACAATCACAGAGAACTGTAAAATAGTTAAGGACTCTCTCAACGGAGTACTTATCACGAGACCAGTTCCTAAGGACGGGTTTTTACCCTCGATTGCTATGCAAGAGTAAGGGATACCAAATAATATATCGTTCCAGAATCAAACATTATGCGAGCATCTAATGGGTTAACCTATAGTGTACATGACACCATGTCATCAAATGTAGCAGCATTCTGAGTGGACATTGAATGAAGTCTGGCTAATGTCCCGGGCCTCTGCCTCGGGGGGACTTGGGATTGCTGAGTCTGCCCCTGTCGACTGTGTCCTCTTCCCCTACGAGGACCTCTTCTTGTTGTTACACTAGCTGTAGGTGAGGGACGGGAAGTTGACTGATTATTTCTAATAACTGGACAGTTTCAAACCTGATGCTCTAGACTACCGCACCTGAACCACCCACTGGTAACTATGTAGCATGGCCCATAGGCATGATACTTCCTACACATGATGCATGGGTGTCCAGAGAAGTTGACCCGCCACCCTGACCAGTATTCTGTGTAGGTCGAGTTTTAGGATTATGTGAGGGTCCAAATCTAGTACTCTGGGCTGGTCAAGCGCTTACATTCTGCGCTCTTCCCAATCCCATACTCTGCCCAGGTCTAGACCCTTGAGCTGATGCTAATCTGAACTGCTGATTCTGCCCTATCCTGGGCCCTTGGGTGCCCTATTATACTGACTGTGCAAACTGCCGATGCTTGGCAGTCTCTACAAATTTGTCCTGGGAAAACTCTTGCCAAGCTCTCTTCTGTCTATCCCGCCTCTGTTCATACCATTCTTTACTGTTGGACTTGGATTGCTCCAACGCACGTGCCAAGTCTACACATTCCATATAGCTTGCTGATCAAGCAGAAAACACTTCATCCCTTAATTCTGGCGTAAGGCCCCACTCAAACTTCCGACACCTATCTTATTCAGTTGGCAACATCCATACTGCAAATCTGGCGAGGCGTGAAAACCTCATTTCGAATTCATCTACCGATTCTTGATCTCCTTGCATCACAATGGAAAATTCTCTCAACATTCATTCATGATAATTCGTCAAGAAATACCGGTCGAAGAACAATTCCCTGAATTGTTCCCAAGTCATCTAATCCAATTGTTGGCGAGTCGAACTCTTTTCCACAAATTTTCCACCACTGTTCAGACTCATGTCAATGTTTAGAAGGAGCAAATTCAATATTTTGCCTCACTGCAATGAATGGTGTGAAAGATTTTCTCCATTTCGTCAATCCAATTCTCTACCTCCATAGGGTCCAATGATCCCCTAAAGCTAGGCGCATCTTGTTTGAAAAATTAGCCTAAGGTACTCTCAGCTTGAGGTTGTGGCTGTGGTTGAACTGGATTATGTAATCCTTGCTGCTGGTTAACCAGATTATGTGCCATCACAATCAAAATCTGGTTCATAGTGTTTAGAACTGCAACCATTGGTTCTGGGTTCCGTTGTTCCTCTTTATTAGGTCGAGATACCTCCCTATCGGGGACCTCCTGGCCCTCTCGGCCCTCCATACTATCTCTGCTATTAGTGCTATGAGTGCGAGCCATGATGGTACAGTGAACAATTATCAGTTTTACACTACACGTGTCCAAAGAATAATACAGTTACAAGTTAAAGGCATACTTCTTTTCTACAGGCATACTTCTTTTTTAAAGGTAGACATCTTAACTCTACCCTTATCCTACCCCACTCTCATCAACCGTATACGATTCTACAGAATCATGTTACCTGTTCTCTGTGATCCCATGCCTAAAGAATCGTACACCTGTTCTCTGTGATCCCATTCTTGGGGGAATGCCGGCCCATTGCAGGGTGATGAGAGGCATGATGTTGATTGAGGCGCCGCAGTCTACTAAGGCACGACGGAAGCCCGTGTCGTTAATAGTGCATTCGAGGTACAGCGGTCGGTTGTGGTGTTCAATTAGTGGCGAGTCCTCGTCTGAGAAAATAAATGCGGTAGAAGGGACATGTCTGAGTTCAACTTGGGCATCGAAACATTCAGGATCGAGGCTTGTGGTGACCTCGATCAGACAGCTCGAGAGGTAAGTTCGTGCCGCGGGTGAAAACCCCAATTCATCAAAAAAGCTTTTGATTTTCGTCATTTGTCCAACTGAGGACGCTGGCTGAGGAGCGGAAGGTAGACAAGGTGTGACCGTAGGAATGCCCTCTGTAGGGGCTTCATGAATGATAGGCTCGATGTGCTCGGTAACGGCCATGAGCACATGATGCTCCCTATTTTTATGGCCATGGTGTGGGTAAGGGTTTCGACGCACATCGTTGTTCTTTGGTAACTGTAGGTCACCTGACAGGACCTTCCACGCAAAGATAGCTCGCAGCCCATTGCAGTTTTTGAGATGATGGCCAAGAGCTTGATGGTAAGGGCAGTAGTTGGGTCGGGCCTTTTCCGCGTCTGTGATGTTGGTCCGCATTGGTGGCAGTTGGAAATTTTTGTCATGTACTGCCCACTCCGCCAAGAGTTCCTTCACTGTATTCAGATCACATGGATAGTCGGGTGCAGTCTCCTATTGCCTTCGCTTGTCGGAGAGTCGGTCCCCATCTGGGAACTGACGCTTGAAGCCAGCATAGTTGTTGTTGTTGGTGTTGTTATTGTTACGCTGAGTGCTGGGTGTGTCTGCCGAAGCCAGTAGTGCATTTTACGGTTGAGGCTTCCACGGCTTGATAGGACCGACCGTCTCATAAGTACGGCGGGCTATTTCCTTGAGGTGTCCCCATGACCTCAACTGTAGGTTCTCGATATGCACCCGGTAGATGTTGTTCATGTTTTTTATGCATATGGGAACCAATGTCTCGTCCTTGCTGAAGTCCGTGCACTCAAGGCATTTGAGATGGAAACGGTGCACGTATTTATTCAAGTCTTCCCCTTGGTTCTGGCGAATGCCAGTAATGTCAACAATAGTCACGCTTTCGGCCTCGTAATGGAACTTGTCTAAGAACAACTGGACCATGTCATTCCACGCGTGGACAGTCCCCGCAGGAATCTGGTGGTACCAAGTGTAAGCCAACCTGTAAGGGACTTGTGGAATTCCCTCAACTTCAAGTTGTCTCCCGGACCATACTGCTCCAATGAGCCTGCAAGTCTCGTCAAGTGCTCACGGGCATTGCCCTCGCGTCTGTTGAAGAGCACAAAGGCTGGTTGTTTGTACTTTGGGGGATAAGGTATGGTGGCAATATCATTGGCATATGGGGCATGGCCTGTCAGGTGGGCAGAGGGATCAGGTGTAGAGTTTTGTGATAAGCGGTGGATGAGTGCTTCAAAGTCTGACTTGGAGACATAGTCGGGGGATGTTTCTTCATGGCCAACCAAAGGATGATGGCTGGCTGGGGCGCCGCGAGCCCCCGAGCCCCCTGACGGGGCAACTTGATGAGCAGGAGCAACAGAGGGATGATAGGTGACATGTGCTGGCAATGGCAAGTGTATGGGGGCATGGGTGGACGGGCGAGACATATCCACCAATTGACCGGTTGTTTGATGTTGTTCCGTTGGGTAAGGGTTAGGTTCCATCTCAATGAAGTCATGGGTTTCGGATGAACTTCGTGTCGGCATGCGCTGAGGTGCGGCGATAGGGTGAATCTGTTGCAGCACGGGTCCAAGGTTTGCTTGAGGCCTGCGTGATGGCATCACGGGATACAGTGCATCAGCTATAGGAGGGCGAAGATGTCGCAAGTCCTACCGTCAAGGGTCTAGATGATCGAGGTGACGGTGGTCGTGACACTGGAGCCTGAGCGGGCATCAGCTATATGAGGCAAAGATGTCGCAAGTCCTACCGTCAAGGGTCTAGATGATCGAGGTAGCGGTGGTGGCGACACTGGGGCCTGAGCGGCGTCGAGAGCCAACCCAGGTCCAGAAGGTTGGACTGGTGCAATGGTTTGTTGGGAGGCCATCGCCTGTATGGATTTTTGCATTTCCATGATGGCTGTCATAAGAGTGGCTTGCGAGTCTTGTAGGTTGGCTATAGTGGGCATAAACGGCTGGATGGCCGCATTGACTGCAACTTGTATGTCAAGTGCGGTAGCTAGTGGCTGGTCTTGGAGACGCATGTCACTAGTCCCTTCTTGTTCACCGAGGTGATCCTCTTCTTACATGGTGTAGATGAGGCCTTGGCAGGTAGCCCTCGTAACTCTTCGTTGTATAGGCATGGAGACTAAGTGTGAAAGATAGGCAGACTGCAATACGATGCTCACCTCCCCAGCAGAGTCGCCAAAATGATGCCAAGCAAGAGCTCTCAAATTCAAGAGTGAGAAATGAGCAAAAAGTCCTTTTTTTGGTCATAAAGTTCACTATTTATAGGAAACATTGTGCTTATGTCAAAAAGTGCCACATGTCGTCCCCTGGGAGTGACACGTCACCAGGGGGTCCCAAAATACCAATTCTCTGTTGGACTGTCGATTCTCAAATTCGCGTTACCTGCCTCGCACAGTGTCACTCTACCTGTCTGAGAAGACTGACCACACCATGACAGCATGATCAGAGTAAGCTCGTTGCCCCAGCCACCGATCCAAGCCCTTACTGAATCCCACAAGGTGTGTCAAGAGACGCGCATAGAACCTGACAGCTGTGAGGGTTGCCCCTGTAGCTAACTGCCAGGCAGACTAGGCGCGATGCCCTTAAAGGACCTGCTCCCGTCCCAGAGTGACCCGTCGGTCATTGTCCTGGTGGTGTCGACGATCAACGGTAACATGAGTGATCATGGTCGCAGCTCAATGCCTAGTATCATGCAGGTCACCGTAGGTGGCGATCGCTTTGTAGTAACGAGCCTATCCCGCTGCGAGGGGTCCTCGTGCCGGGGCACTACGAACGGAGCCCCCCGTGAAGATGACGGCGATGGATTTATGGTAACGATCCCATCCCGCTGCTAGGGGTCCTCATGCCAGAGCCCTCTGTAATTATGACGGCGATGGCTTTGTGGTAACGAGCCCATCCCGTGGTGGCGATTACTTTGTGGTAACGAGTCCATCCCGCTACGAGGGGTCCTCATGCCGGAGCACTACGAACGGAGCCCCCCAGAATGATGACGGCGATAGCGTTATGATAACAAGCCTATCTCGTGGCGGCGATGGCTTTGTGGTAACGAGCCCATCCCGCTGCGAGGGGTCCTTGTGCAGGAGCACTACGAACGGAGTCCCCCGAAAGCATGTAACATGATTATGGTGCATGGGCGCGGTGCCTACAGAACGAGACATGATTGTGGCGCACGGGCACAATGCCCAAAGGCATGAGACATGATTGTGGCGCGTGGGCTCGGCGACGACCGTCGTGAGACAATACCTGGTGCCGGGGCATGTCTCATTGAAGTGGCGCAAGGGCGCGACGACGAAGGTCACGGAGACAATACCTGGTGCCGGGGCACGTATCATGGAAGTGGCGTACGGGCGCGGCGACGAGCATCATAGAGATAACACTTGGTACCGGGGCACGTGTTATGAAAGTGGCGCACGGGCGCCGCGACGAATGTCGCATAGACAATACCTGGTGCTGGGGCACGTATCATGGAAGTGGTGCACGGGCGTGGTGACGAGTGTCGCGGAGACAACACTTGGTGCCGGGGAACATGTTATGAAAGTGGCGCACGGGCGCGATGACGAACGTCGCAGAGACAATACCTGGTGTCGAGGCACGTATCATGGAAGTGGCGCACGGGTGTGGCGACGAGCGTCGCGGAGATGGCGCTCGGGCGCGCGTCGGGTGTCCTGAAGACGGGATGTGAGTTGAGTGTGCATGTTATAACAAGATAATGAATGCAACATGTAGTAATGAAAAAGTTAGGAGTGATGGTATGCGGTCGTCGACGACGGGTCATTCGGTGGTAGCCCGCGACTTTGGGCGACGGGCATCGCGGGAGTGGTGCGCAGTCACGGGCGACGGACGATGGATGTTGTGAGGTTGATGTATGACGGACGTCGCGAGGTTGATGTACGAACGTCCGTAAAACATTGCGGAGGTGCAAAGACTCGAGAAAACAAGTGCATGCGGGAGGGGAGGCCATAGGCAAAAAATTGGGGGAAGGCCAAGGCCACCACCCTTGGGGAGGCCGAGGTTGACCCCTTGGGGAGGCCGAGGTCGACCCTAGGGGGTGGCCAAGGCCAATGGACAACTCCCATGAAGGGAGGCCAAGGCCACTCCCCCTTTCGGTGAACTTCGGGCACGCGGAAGTTGCGTTACGAGGAGCGTGTCGACGTGAATCGTACCCATGGGACGTACAAAGCGTGAAAAAGGACTTGCTGCAAAAAGTGAACAGCCGGGGGGGTGGAAGGCCAAGGCCAACCCCCGTGGGAGGCCGAGGCCTACCCCATAGGCTTGGGGGAGGCCAAGGGTTGCTTGGCCAACCCCATGGGGTTGGCCAAGGCCTTTGCCCCTTGACCCCGTTGCTCCGGTTGCGCCGTCGGTCGATATTTTTGGTGAAAAGGTGCTCGGGTGGTCTCGGTGTGACGATCGTGCTACCGTGAGTGACGTCAACGTGAAATAAATCGTGCCTAAGTCGCACACAAGGCGCGCGGAGCGAAAAATGCACGTGACTTGAGCGTGCGCATGTTGACATGTTCGATACGTTGGAAATTTGACCGTTGAATCTGTCAACCTGTTTGCACGAAGCGGGACCCCCAGTGGGCCCTTAGGTCCGACCAAGATAGGTTGGGAACAGAGTGAAACACAGTTTTCTTTCGATTGAAAGTTTCAGAAGAGTGATAAACCTGAAGTTCGCATTCGATTGAACCTAATATTCGGTCGATCGAAAACTTCAGAACAAAAATAATATATTTAACCCAAAATGTTTTCATTTAAATTAAATCCAGATCCGTTCGAATGAAAGATATAGAAAGAAGATAGGTGTTTCAACAGGAAATTTCATTCGAAAGGAACAAATAAGTACGACCGAATCATAAAGTTTTTAGTCAAAGTAAATCTGAAGTGATCGATCGAAAGACACGATTTTGACAAAGAATGAGGAAGAAAGAAATATGGAGGATAAAATTAATTAAGAAGACATCTAGCTAAGGCCACACATTTCTAAGCGACACAGAGAACAAAAATCGGCTTCAGCTAATGGTTTTGTTAAAATGTCTGCGAAAGTGGTGACGGGTGTCGATGTAATTTGTGCAAGAGTGTTAAATATGATTTTTACTAATATCAATAGTGCGACACCCTCAACCCTGGTGACATTACCGGCTGAGTTATCGATCATAATCACAATCCTATGCAGAATACCGAGCAACTACACTTTTATACATCATTAATAGATGCTCTAAATTGTGTCCTTACAAAATACATCATATTGCAGCGGAAAACTTTCAAGTCCTTAAATAACATATACACAACAACGTAATACACGATTGTTGTCTTGTAGCTCCTCTCAACGTACCCCGCAGCCCAACCTTTGTCTTACCATTTCTAGCTTGTCTCACCTCGACTTATCTCCTCGCTCAACTCTTCTAGCTTGTTTCTTTTCCCTTCCTAGAGGATCCTCTTTGGTCAATCTTATAACCTGCACAATACAACATAAGGAATGAGCACAAATTGCCAAGTAAAGACAACATGAGGAGCATCGTGTACAAGTGATTCGAAGGTCTCGGAGGAATAATAATCATCGCAATGATAACAATGAATCAAGAGTTTACATAAATTTCAGCATCAACGTAATTTTCCAAATGATATATTGCTTTCGTTAGACTGAGCGGCTTCAAGGCCCAACAAAACAACATTAGTGTCACCTCCTCATGGACAAGACAGACTGACTATGCAAGTGAACACTAAATCAAGAATCGCAAAAGTAAACATCAATGAAATGCAAGTCTTTAAAATTGTTAACATCAAAATAAAATCAAATCCAATGCAACTCAAACATGAAAGACTCGACCTGCGTTATCGATCATAATCACAATCATATGCAGAATATAGAGCAACTACATTGTGTCCGAACAAAAATTTCTTACAACATACATCATACTGCAGTGGAAGACTTTCATGTCCTTAAACAACGTAATAAACGACTGTAGTCGTGTAGCTCCTCTCAACGTATCCCACAGCTCAACCTTTGTCTTACCATTTCTAGCTTGTCTCACCTCGACTTATCACCTCGCTCAACTCTTCTAGCTTGTTTCTTTTCCCTTCCTAGAGGGTTCTCTTTGGTTAATCTTATAACCTGCACAACACAATATAAGGAAGGAGAGCAAATCGCCCAGTGAAGACAACACGAGGAACATCGTGTACAAGTGATTCGAAGGTCTCATAGGAATAACAATCATCTCACTGATAACAATGAATCAAGAGTTTACAATAAATTTTAGCATCAACGTAATTTGTCAAATGATATTTTTCTTTCGTTAGACCTAGCGGCTTCAAGGCCCAACAGAACAACATGATTGCCACCTTCTCATGGACAAGATTGAGTGACTGACTAACTGACTGACTATGCAAGTGAACACTAAATCAAGAATTGCAAAAGTAAACATCAACAAAATGCAAGTCATTAAAAATATTAACATTAAAATCAAATCAAATGCAATGCAACTCAAACACGACGGACTAAGCTGGACCAGTCACGACAGACTCAACACGAGTGCCATACATCCTTTTTTTTTTTTGGCCAGTGATCATGTTTCACAAGTCGTCCTCCTCATTTTTATGTCCCATTATACAAGATGTTCATCTCAGTCTCAGATAATAAAAAAAGACACTGTCATCAAGAAGGGAACTCATAAAGAGTGTTTGTCCCTAACCACGTTACAGCCAAAACAACAAGGCTTCATCCACGGGGCGGACTAAGGGAAATTATTTCACCTTATGTCCTCAACAACAAAACTCAAGCAAGAATTATTGGGTCACAGAATCACCCGGTGTTCAACATCACAACCAAAATTTTGCATAAGCATCATCAACAGGGTGGACTCGGGAGAAACTTAACCACAAGTCCTCAACAATGTTCTCAAATAAGAGAAATATCGGGCATCAATAATTTTCGACATCTCAGGACAACAACACAACATCCTCTACTTAACATCACCAATTGACAATAGGGTGGACTCGGGAGAAACATGACCACAAGTCCTCAACAACGTTCTTAGTTAGAAGAAACATCAGTTGTCAATAATTTCCAACATCTCACAGCAATCACACAACAATCCCTACGCAAAATCCTCTCCAATGTCCAACGTCTATGCTAATTGAACCGAATCATAACATACTTGAACACGCATTATCCTTACAAAACTTCATCAACGAGACGAACTAAGGGAAATTATTCTACCTTAAATCTTCAACAACATAATTCAAATAAACGAATAACGGTCACAATGACTATCGGTGTCCAATCATAACAATAAGAGTTTAACATAAACGTCAGGAACATGGCATGCTAATCGAAACAATGAACTAGCATATCAGAATCACACTGTCCTTATCTGATTGGCCTTTGGCCAAAGAGGTTATTAACTCGCAACCTCAGATTGCAACGAGTAGCACCACCTAGTCAAATAATACCTTGCTCGTCAGGCATCATTCAAACATAAACGCACACTTTATTCTACCCCTTTCCATTTAACAGTTCATGGTGTCTTACAATGGCTAGTTGTTCCGATCTGACAGCCAGATCCTTAACCTAGCCTTATCGACGCATCCACATTAGTAGCTCCCTCATTTTAGGCGTATTAATGCCTTTCCTCACTTCCCGTCACTCTGGATGCCAAATTATGCGCGTTACCAAAAGTTTAGCGCCAACATGGCAAATTACCAAAATACCCTTTGATGGCCACTACACCACTAACACCCCAAAACGGCTTCTGAACAACTTTTTAGATGTACTACATCTATTTCCAGACTAAAAAGTTCCTCAAAAACTTTTTTAGGGAAAACTTAAAAAAACACCTGGCAGCCATCGCCCCAATAAAAATCTCAAAACAACTTTAAAACATATATTTATATATCTACATTCATTTTTGGGAGTAAAAAGCCCTTTTGTAATTTTTCGCTAAAAAATACCTAACTGACAATTAACGGAGCACTCGGAAGCCAGTTTCGCTAAAAATAGATATCAGCTTCGAAATGCCCCAAAACTTCAGATATTGAAGCATCTCACCATTTTAAGGTCCTCATAAAATTTTCACGCAAAACTAAGTTGGTTTGCTATTCTAAAATTCACCGTAAAGTTAGTTGGACAGACTCATGGACTATGTAAGTGCAATGCAAGAGAAAACACTAGGAAATAATCATCATGATAATAACAAGATAATAAAATCAACAATATCAAATAATTTCAATTGCAATATGTCACGCCCCAAAACCGGAAGGCCTCGACTTCAAAGCAAACCTCATGATATACTATTACCATATAGATGATGATGGTATAAACAGAGCACTAAAAGCCTCCAAACATAAAGTATTACCATATTTAACAAAAGTCTATTACAACGCGTTCCCAAAAATATGCCCATACAAAAGGATTTCTAATCGCAGTGGACAAATAGATCTACAAAACAATTCTATCAAAATACCCTAACCGGGTAAAGTTCCCAAAAGAAATAAACTACAAAGTTTATCAAACCAAAAGCAAAATCTCATAGCTCCAACGCTGCAATAAGAATCAAGAGTCACTTCTTTCACCCGTGGCAAAGGCAAGGTAAGAAGACAAAGGGGTGAGCTCAAATAGCCCAGTAGGGTAGTCAAATGGTAAGATGTCAAGCAGTAATGGTATATTCTAATAACAATATGGGATATGACACGGACCAATCATGTCTCACTATCAAATATCGAAGTATCAAAGATTAGCAATTAATCCAAAACACATTTCAATAATATGTAGGGTATGCTACAAACATGGGATGACTATGGTGGTCATAAGACCCAAATGTCGAACCAAACATACAAACATCAAACGCGTGCTCCGGAGCATACTAAGAGGCTTTGGCTCTCTAGTATAACAAATATGTGTCCAAAGGACCCTCTCAATTTGAGAGTTGTTCAACATAGTCAATGTCAATCTTAAATTGACGGTCACAAATGTACAAATTCAAAGTTGAGCATCATTAAGGCACAAATGAGAAGGGGTAAACAATGTTCTCAAGAAGGCATAAGTGGAGCAATCAATTACAAACGAGCATAGATGAATCAAAAGTGACGAAAGTATAAGCCTTCGGATTTTTGAAGATACCTTTTCACAGCAAAAATCGTATAAACCCTTACCTCAAACAAGCTTTTGAACCAAAGAAAATCTTAAAGCACCAATGAGCTTCCCAAGCCTCCTATTCTCTCTCTCTCCGCCGCAAAAGAGAAAGAAATCGAGAACAAAAGGGCTAGAAAGAAAAATCAAGAAACTATTTATATGAAGGTAAAATTACACCTTTCATTCGAAGCAACATGAGTTTTAGTCCACTAAAAGGTTTAGATTCGACTAAAAAGGTTTAGATTTGACTAAAAAGGTTTAGATTTGACTAAAAAGTGCCTTTCAGTCGACTAAAAGAGTTTTCATTCGACTAAAATAGTTTTAATTCGACTAAAAGGTTTAGATTCGACTAAAAAGTGCCTTTCAGTCGACTAAAAAGTTTTAATTCGACTAAAACCCTTAAATTCGACTAAAAAGTGACTTTCAGTCGACTAAAAGCACTATTCATTCGACTGAAAGTACTATTCATAAAAAAAAATTATTTTTATTTTTAAGCTTAACTTAAAACACAAGAAAGGAAAATTTTGGGGTACTACATTCTCCCCCCCTTAAAAGAATTCCGTCCGCGGAATTAAAACATACCGTAAACATCAAAGAGGTGAAGGTGCTTTTCGCGCATAGCATCCTCGGGTTCCCACGTGACTTCTTCCACCGAATGGTTACGCCAAAGCACTTTAACCAACTTAATGGTTTTTGTGCGCAAAATTTGATCCTTGCGGTCCAAGATTTTCACTGGGCGTTCCTCGTACGATAGGTCCTCCTGAATCTCCACAGGTTCGAAATGTATGACATGTGAAGAATCTGGCACGTATTTCCTCAAGGTTGATACATGAAACACATCATGTACTTGCGACAAGCTTGGAGGTAAGGCAACTTGGTAAGCGACCGGTCCAACTCTCCTCAAGATCTCAAATGGTCAGATAAATCTTGGGTTAAGCTTGCCCTTCTTCCCAAAACGCATTACTCCCTTCCAAGGCGATACTTTGAGAAATACATGGTCTCCCACTTCGAAATTTAGCTCACGTCTTCTATTATCCGCATAACTCTTTTGACGACTTTGAGCCACTAGCAAATTATCCTTGATCAAACGAACTTTCTCCGAGGTAGCTTGTACTATCTCGGGCCCTAAGGCACCCAAAAGTTTCTCCTCTCCAACTTCGAGCCAACAAATTGGCGTTCTACATCTCCGCCCATACAAGGCCTCAAATGGTGCCATACCAATACTAGCCTGAAAGCTATTGTTGTAAGCAAACTCCACAAGGGGCAATTGATCAGCCCAACTATTCTTGAAGTTTAACGAGCAAGCCCTAAGCATGTCTTCTAAAATCTGAATCGTTCTCTCTGACTCTCCATCACTTTGAGGATGATAAGCCGTACTAAGGTCAAGTTTAGTACGCAAGGCTTTTTGCAAACTGCGCCAAATTTTTGACGTAAAACGTGCATCTCTATCCGAAACGATTGAAACGGGTACACCGTGGAGTCGAACAATCTCTTGAATGTAAAGTTTGGCTAACCTCTCCAAGCTATAGGTAACCTTAACCGGAATGAAATGTGCTGACTTGGTCAAACGATCAATTATTACCCAAACCGAATCGTGTCCTTGCCTTGTCCTAGTCAACCCCGACACAAAGTCCATGGCAATACGTTCCCACTTCCATTAAGGGATAGTGAGAGGTTGTAGAGGTCCCGCAGGTCATTGATGTTCCGCTTTAACTTGCTGACAAGTAAGGCATCGAGCGACAAAATCCGCTATCTCCCTTTTCATATCGTTCCACCAAAACACGTCCCGCAAATCTCGATACATCTTAGTGCTACCTGGATGAACTGTGAAGCTGGAATTATGCGCGTCTCGCAAAATTTCCTCCTTTAATCCCACATCAGAAGGAACACATAATCTGTCTCCAAAACGCAATGCCCCATCGGCGTCAATTCTGAACTCTGGTTATTTACCTTCTCCAACTTGTTCTCTAATCTTAACAAATTTTGAATCCAAAATCTGAGCTTGCCTAATTCTCTCGATCAAGGTAAGTCGCGCCATTAAATTTGCCAAATAGTTTCCCGTCCTGGATACCAAAACATCCACACCCAAACTTTCAAGATTCGCAAGAATTTCCTTACGTGAAGTTAAAAGGGCTGCACACGTACCTGTGTTCTTTCGGCTAAGAGCATCGGCGACCACATTAGCTTTCCCCGGATGATACAAGATCTTGCAGTCATAGTCCTTAAGCAATTCCAACCATCGACGTTGTCGCATATTCAATTCTTTTTGCGTGAATAAAAACTTAAGACTCTTGTGATCTGTGTATATCTCACACGTCTCACCATAGAGATAGTGCCTCCAAATTTTCAAAGCGAAAACCATTGCAGCTAATTCCAAGTCATGTGTTGGGTAGCTCACTTCATACATTTTGAGTTGTCGCGAGCCATACGCAATAACTCGCCCATGTTGCATCAATACACATCCCAAACCCTTTCGTGAAGCATCGCTATAAACCACAAATCCTCCAGTCCCCGAAGGTAGAGAAAGGACCGGAGCCGAAACTAATCTTTTCTTTAATTCTAGAAAACTGCGATCACACTCTTCTGACCACTCGAACCTAACCTTCTTTCGAGTCAATCGAATCAATGGAATAACGAGTTTTGAAAACCCCTCAATAAACCTGCGATAATAGCCAGCCAAACCAAGGAAACTACGAACTTCACTGACCGTTCTCGGTCTTTCCCAATTCCACACTGCCTCTACCTTGGATGGATCCACCGAGATCCTGCCTTTAGATACCACATGCCCTAAAAACACAACTTTTTCAAGCCAAAACTCACATTTATCAAACTTGGCATAAAGCTTCTCTTCCCTCAAAATCTGTAGCACCAGACGTAAATGCTCTTCATGTTCTTCCTTGCTTCTAGAGTAGATCAATATGTCATCGATAAAGACTATGACGAATTGGTCCAAATATCGCTTGAATACCCGATTCATTAAGTCCATAAATGCTGCAGGTGCGTTAGTTAACCCAAACGGCATTACAACAAACTCATAGTGTCCGTACCTCGTGCGAAAAGCAGTCTTGGATATATCATCCTTCCTAATCTTCAATTGGTGGTACCCCGATCTCAAATCAATCTTGGAAAATTATTCCGCACCTTGTAGTTGATCAAACAAATCGTCAATCCGTGGCAAAGGATACTTGTTGCGAACTGTAATACGGTTCAACTCCCTATAGTCAATACACAATCTCAACGTTCCGTCCTTCTTCTTTACAAATAAAACAGGAGCACCCCAAGGAGAGACGCTCGGGCGAATGAAGCCTTTCTTGAGCAATTCTTGAAGTTGCACCTTAAGTTCTTTGAGCTCGGCCGGGGCCATACGATAAGGAACCTTAGAAATGGGAGCAGCTCCTGGTATAAGATCTATAACAAACTCGATTTCATGATTTTGAGGAAGACTAGGGAGTTCCTCCGAAAACACATCCAAAAATTCATCAACGACAGGAATAGCGGATAAATTTTGAACAGCTACTCGAGTATCCACAATGTGAGCTAAATATCTTTGACATCCCTTCCGAAGCAAACGCCTAGCCTGCAAGGCAGATACAAGGCAAGATGAAGTAATGGGCGTAGAACCCTTAAACTTGAACTTGGGTTGACCGGGAATCCAGAAATGCACTTCTTTGGCATAGCAATCCAACGAGGCATGGTAGGAAGACAACCAGTCCATACCGAGAATAACGTCAAAATCCCGAATGTCCATAGCTATAAGGTCAGCGGGTAACACTCTACCCTCAATGCGTACCAAGCAAGGCTTGTACACGGTAAATACTAATACAGATTTCCCCACCGGGGTATCAATCATCAAATCAAACTCTAAAAGTCGTGGGTCAGAACCCAACTTACACGCAAGAGAAGGGGTTATAAACGAATGCGTGGATCCAGGGTCAAACAATGCATGAAAAGAATGAGAACCAATCTAAACTGTACATGCCACTACGTCGTTAGAAGTTGTGGCATCCTTGGCAGTCAAAGCATAAGCACGGCCTTGTACTCTCGGCCTCTTGTCCCCCATTGGCGGTTTAGCTCCAACCGGAGCTTGAGCATTGAAGGTCTTCTCTTTCTTCGGATACGGGCATTCCATAGCATAATGCCCCACCTTCCCACAATTGAAACATGAATTTGTCAAACGATGGCAAGGCTTGTCCCCATGATTTTTGCCACAAGTAGCGCAAACTTTCGTACCCCCTTGAGTCGATTTCATACCTTCCTGTAAAGTGGCTTTCTTCTTGTTCTGACCACCGCTCTTGCTCTTATCCGAATGTTTCTGCACGGCTTATTTTGTGCCTCAATTCCTCTTGCTCCTTAAAAAATTCCCCGTAGTCCATCTTTAGAATTTCAGCCCGTTCAACCACCTTGGCATAAGTCGGAAGCTTTAGAGCCAACAATCTGTTCTTGATGCCGCGCTTCAATCCCTTCTCAAATCTTCTTGCCTTACGATTTTCGGTGTCAACCAAATGCGGGGCATGCCTTGACAATGAGGTGAACTTCGCCTCATATTCTGCTACCATCATATCATTCTGTACTAACTTCAAGAATTCTTCCTCCTTCTGATCTCTTACATTTTGAGGAAAGTACTTCTTGAAGAAAATGTTCTTGAACCGTTCCCAAGTCATGGGATGATCAGCATTGATCCTTTGTGTGCGCTTGACCATCTTCCACCAATGGTCAACTTCATCTTCTAACATGAATACTGCATACTCCACCTTTTGCTCATCACTGGTATCCCAAAGGTCGAACACCTTGTCACTTTGGTTCACCCATGCTTCAGCCTTCTCCGGATCGGGTTCCCCTCTAAAGGCGGGCACTAACTTTTTGAATTTCTCCACATCTCCAGTCTTAACACCATCATTCGGCCCATTGTTCTGATTTTGGTGTAGCGGTACCCCGTTACCTCCTGCAATTAGGTTTGCCAAATTCTGAAATCCGTGTACAATGGCTTCAGCAACTCCGTCATTCGTTGGTGGACTGTGAGGTTCGTTGGCATTACGATTAGAACGCCTAGGAGGCATGGTACTCCTAGAACATCAAACGAAACTGTATAAGCCTATATAATGAACAAAAGATAAACATGAAATCAAAATAATCTCGCAACATCTTAGACCTAGGCTCACCCGAGTCTACAGAATCACAAACCTAAGCTCTGATACCAACCCTGTCACGCCCCCAAACCGGAAGGCCGCGACTTCAAAGCACACCTCATCATATACTATTACCATATAGATGATGATGGTATAAACAGAGCAGTAAAAGCTTCCAAACATAAAGTATTACCATATTTAACAAAAGTCTATTACAACGCGTTCCCAAAAATATGCCCATACAAAAGGATTTCTAATCGCAGCGGACAAATAGATATACAAAACAATTCTATCAAATTACCCCAACCGGGTAAAGTTCCCAAAAGAAATAAACTACAAAGTTTATCAAACCAAAAGAAAAATCTCATAGCTCCAACGCTGCCATAAGAATCAAGAGTCACTTCCTTCACCTGTGGCAAAGGCAAGGTAAGAAGACAAAGGGGTGAGCTCAAATAGCCCAGTAGGGTAGACAAATGGTAAGATGTCAAGCAGTAATGGTATATTCTAATAACAATATGGGATATGAAACGGACCAATCATGTCTCACTATCAAATATCGAAGTATCAAAGATTAGCAATTAATCCAAAACACAGTTCAATAATATGTAGGGTATGCTACAAACATGGGATGACTATGGTGGTCATAAGACCCAAATGTCGAACCATACATACAAACATCAAACGCGTGCTCCGGAGCATACTAGGAGGCTTTGGCTCTCTAGTATAACAAATATGTGTTCAAAGGACCCTCTCAATTTGAGAGTTGTTCAACATAGTCAATGTCAATCTTAAATTGACGGTCACAAATGTACAAATTCAAAGTTGAGCATCATTAAGGCACAAATGAGAAGGGGTAAACAATGTTCTCAAGAAGGCATAAGTGGAGCAATCAATTACAAACGAGCATAGATGAATCAAAAGTGAAGAAAGTATAAGCCTTCGGATTTTCGAAGATACCTTTCCACAGCAAAAATCATATAAACCCTTACCTCAAACAAGCTTTTGAACCAAAGAAAACCTTAAAGCACCAATGAGCTTCCCAAGCCTCCTATTCTCTCTCTCTCTCTCCGCCGCAAAGGAGAAAGAAATCGAGAACAAAAGGGCTAGAAAGAAAAATAAAGAAACTATTTATATGAAGGTAAAATTACACTATTCATTCGAAGCAACATGAGTTTTAGTCGACTAAAAGGTTTAGATTCGACTAAAAAGGTTTTAATTCGACTAAAAGGTTTAGATTCGACTAAAAATGTTTAGATTCGACTAAAAAGTGCCTTTCAGTCGACTAAAAGAGTTTTCATTCGACTTCAAGTCTATAAGGCATTGATAACTTAATCAACTCACAACGACAATATACATTAGCATGATGCGCAGCTAACCAATTCATTCTGAGGATTACGTCAAAGTCTCCCAAATCTAAGGGTATAAGATGAGCATGCAAGATCTGATCCGCTACTTGAATCGGGCATTCTTTATATATTTTAGTGGGTAGAAGGGAGTTGCCACTATGTATGTTCACCGCAAGTATGGCATTAAGTGAGTGACTAGGTGTCGTCAACTTTTTCACAAATGCTAATGAAGCCAATGAATGTGTAGCACTAGAATCAAATATTACAAGGGATTTATGAGAACAGACAGGAAAAGTACATGTCACCACCTCTTTAGTTTTTATAGCTTCCTTTAATTCCATGGCGTTAGCACGACCTACTGCTCTCGGCCTTCCTTCTATGGCTAGTCTTTTGCTGAGGACACTCGTACGCGTTATGTCCCAGTTTTTGGCACTCGTAACAAACTCGCTGATTCAACCTGCATTCATTCGCTCTATGGCCCTACTTGCCACACTTAAAACAAGCTCATGTTGCTTTTACATAGTTGGTGCCCTCATGCCTCATTCCACACCAATGACATTCTTGAGTTCCACCCATTTGCCCTGAACCTTGCCAATTTTCCTTCATCTGTCCTCTTTCTAAATTTTATTCTGATATCCCTGCTCTTGTCTTGAATTCTATTTCACTTCTTTCTTTTTTCCATCCTTTCCTCCCACGCTTCCTGATTTTTTGCTTCCACAAACAATACCTTCTCCACCGCCTCAGCAAACGTTCGAAGCTGAAAAAATTTCACTATTCTCCTCAAGGGTTGCCTTAAACCCTCTTCAATGCGTCTGGCCTAGCGATCCTCCGTATTTACCTGATGAGGGGCAAAGCAATCCAATTCATCAAATTTCGGGATATACTCTTCCATAGTCTTGTCTTTTTGTTTCAATCTGAGAGATTTTGTTTCCTACCTATTTCGTACACTCAAAGGAAAATACTTTTCCTCAAATAGCAGCTTAAATTGACCCCACCTGACATAGGTCTGATTTCCTCTCCTCTTTTCCTCCACTTGTTTATGGACGTCCCACCAATAAATTGCCGCCGCTCGCAACATATGTGTTGCGAATACAACCTTCTGATGTTTTTCACAACCTGTTATTTCAAATTCCTTTCCCATTTCCTCTAGCCAAGTAACGGATTTTATTGGATCACTTCATATGTGGAATTCGTTAGGTCGAGCATTCTGAAAATCTCGAAACTTACATTCCTTCCTTTCTGCTACTGGAATTGTTGCATTAGCAGCAATCGGTTGTGCTGCGGGTGTTGCTACAACCTCCTGCATAAGTCCCACCAATTCCTTTCTTAAGTCTTCTCTATTAATTTTTTCCCTATTGTGGTTGTTCCCCATGCTGGCGCCTTTGGTGTTGGCCAAAGACGCTTTAGTCTAGGGTGCTTCTTGCAGAGAGTCTCTCTCATGTCTTTCTTGTATATGAAGCTCTCAATTTTGTAGATTACGTACCATTATGAAAATAGCATAATGAGTCTTACACTCACATATAATAAACACACTTAATAAAATACCAACATTAGTACAACATAAGTCTTATGCTGCGATCAACATACAACGATAGGTTCTACATCTGGACATACAACATTTATCTTAAGAAAAACCATAACGCTCTTTGAAAAACTTTGTACTCCAGTACTTCTCATCTAGTGACATCTTCTGGTCGTTACCAGACAAGGCCCTACCAGGAGGGCATTCACGGACTACTTTTTGCATCTTTTGAACAATCCTTAAGCTAGCGTCCATTGTATCCTCAACCAACCTATTTGCCTTCTTCTTTTCCTTGAGATATTCTATCTCTATTTTTTTTATCTTGCTATCTGCTTTAATGTTTAGAGATTCTAACTGATTGTACAATTCATCCCTCTCGCCAGAGACCTTTATACATTTTTTTTTCCAAAAGTTCATGACTTTCTTCCTAGACCACTCACTTGGTCCTTCTTCTTTCACTTTTACGTCAGCTCGATAAGGTTGATCATCCTCTACTTTCTCTACCTCGGGGCCCTGCAAATTCATGACCACGGGCTCCTCGTCCGAATCCACTAAGTCCTCCTCGATTTATTTTGGGTCTGTCTCCCCGTACACATCAGGGTTCAACAACATCCATCGTATCATCTTTAATCCACAATCATGTATTTGCTGGTGTACCTGCCATTTCCTGCATTAATAACAGAATGAGAATTCTTATAAATCAATTATGTCATAATTGGTCCGATGTATACATCTCAATTACACTGTTACATCCTTCATCCTAATCTGTTATCAAACTTACACGCCTTACTAAACACCCCTGACAGTCTACAGAATCATGTAACTTAAGCTCTGATACCACCTGTGAGACCCCCAGCCTAAGTGATGTCACCAGAGCTGAGATGTCACTCCTGTCAACCTCACCACCTTTAATACAACACATAGCTACTACAACTTTAAGATCATAAAGAAAGGTCACAACACGTTCTTAAAAAAAATTCTTGAAGATACACACTGTACTATAATGGAAGTTGTACAACTTATTATCACTTAATATTTACACCGAATTCGCATCATCATGGAGTTACATCCATCACAAAGCTTCAACCTAATTTCTCTTTACCTTTACATGAGGTTTCTCCTTGTTCAAACCTAGTATCCGAAAAACAAATCAGATAAGGAATGAGCGCAAATCGCCTAGTAAGGATAATACGAGGAGTACAACGCACAAATCTTTCGTAAATATCGAAGAGTCGATTATGAATTCTCAACGAAGGCCAAAAATGTAAGAATGCCAAGAACAAACATATGCAATCTCATTGATACATCACCTTTCTTAAGACTGAGCGACAAAAGCCTAACAGAACATCATCATTTCCACTTTCACAGACTCGTGGACTACGCAACTGCATTGCAAGAGAAAACACTAAAGAAAATAATCATCATCATAATAACATGACAATAAAATTAACAATATCAAATAAATTCAATTGCAATGCATGCTTGACTCGGCACAACACGACATACTAGTGTGCTTCATTCTTTCTGTCAGTTACTTTCTTTTTCACAAACCGTCAATTACTTCACTTCACTGACCCTCCACTTATTGAGGCCTCCTCATACGGGGTGTTCATCTCAGTCTCGCATAGATTAAATGAGACGGTGTACATGAAAGGAGCGAACTTAGAGAGTATTTCGATCATATGTCCTCAACAACACATCAAACTTGTCAACCGGCAGATTAAGGGAATTTATTCAACCTTAAGTCCTCAATGGAACAAGTCAACAAGAAGTACTGGGTCATAAGATCAACCAATGTTCAAGCATAAATATATGAGTTCAACATAAACATCATCAACATGGTATGCTATACGAAACAATGAATAGCATAATGGAATTGCACTATCCTTACTTGTTTGGCTTTATAGCCGATGAACTCCTCACTTTCGAATTTTCTCAACATCGGAATAACCTATTCAAACAAAATCCTTCTTGTTAGACAGCCTTAAAATACAAATACACACCCAACCATAACCCTTCCCGCTTATCTGTTCATAACTTATTACGGTTAATCCGTTAACCGAATTTTCCCTAACCCATAACAGTGCATCGACCAGACTACCAGTCTTCTTAAACCTATTTTAAATCAAATTTCTCATTTCTTATGCTTCTTGGTGCTTAACTATAAGTTTTTCGACAAAATTCGTCACTGGGTATGGAAAATTACCAAATAGCATAGGTAAAATTACCTAAACACCCCTTATCGACCTTGCACCAATAAACACTCCAAAATGACTCAAAATATCTTTTTGAAATAATATAAATCAATTTTTAGACTGAAAGGTCATTCGGGGAAATTTTTGCTCCAAAATCCTATTCGGATAACAAACCGAGCTCTAGGAAACTAATTTTGTTAAAAATAACAATTAGCATCAAAGTGTCATGTACTTTTAGGCACTTGAGTGTATCAGCTGCATAAGATTCCCATAATACTTTCAGATTAAAATACATTCATTTGGTATTTTTAAAAATTCAAAACCCTATTTAAAAAATAAATGTATTTAACATCTTTATCAAACTCAAAAAAATTCCAAAATTCACAGCATGTAGATCTTTCAAAAAGAATAGGAGTTTTTCTTTATGTTTGGCCAAATTCTAGCTTAAAGCCATGTTTTGAAATTAAAGTTTAAATATAATTAGAGAACAACACTTTTAGTGACAAATTCAGTCACTATTCATGAATTATGAATCAAATTTACACTCTTTCATGCCCCGTTACAGACAATTGTATTCTTCTGGGTTTGCATTCCCAGAATCATCCCCCTCCTTCCCACACATGCATATTATGCTCATATATACAATTCTCCATTTAATTCCACTTCAAGTACCTTTAATCCACTTTAATTTTACTTTATTTCCCACTTATGTAATCCCCCTTTTGCATTTAGCATCATAGCAAATCAAAACATAAGCTAATTCAGCCTTAACCCTTCAAGAACACGCACACTAAAGGCTGATTTTTACCTTATTTTGATGACCCTAACTTCTTTGATTCTCCACAAAAACATATTATGTTTCTTTCAAATTCTTCCTTCTTTTCCTACTATAACTTCTCAGTTCAGACCTTCATAAAATTATTCTTGGATTTTCTTCAATTCCCCCCTCAAACACCTACCATGCACACTGAAGATTCATTTTTTTCCTGACTTTGATGATCGATAACTCTTTCAATTCCTCACCAAATTGGTCTCTGTTTCTTGAGTTGTTTTCCACTCTCTTCCCTCTATGACTTCTCAGTTGAAAGCATCTCAAAAGTCCCTCTGAATTTTTCGTAATTCTCCCTCAAACAACTATCCATAATAAGCTTCTTCATGCCACCTCAACTCTTGCTTTACTTCACATGCACACACTCCACCTCTTGAAAAAATGAAGTGTCATTCTCCCTTATTTGTGGATGTCTTTGACAACCAAGAAATTAGACCTAGTTTTTTTTAATAATAATAATTAAAATAATTTTTTTTCTAAACAAGGATATTACATTCACCCATCATCTTTAAGAGCCTCATGAATACTTTTAGGGTCAATTTGAGAAAGAAAAGAAAAATCGACAAAGAAAAGATTTGCGGAAGATCGAGTAGTTACTCCATGTTCAACGTTACCAATTACTTGCTCCTTTGGGTGGTTAGATGAATATCTCCAGCTCTTGAGAAGAGGTTGAGTTTCATGATTTGCTTTTTCGAATGAATTTGAACTACCTCCTTCATTTGTTGAGATATCTAGTTAATTGAAGCTAAGGGGAAGGCTCTCGCTATCGTCATCTGCATGCCTACTTAAATGAACAACATTAGATTCCTCAAATACAACATGCATTGACACTTCAATAGCAAGAGTCCTACGGTAATAAACTCTATATGCTCTACTCTTTGTGGAATAACCAAGAAAGATACATCGTCAGATTTTGCATTAAACTTACCCAAGTTCTCACGATTGTTTAAAATAAACATTTACAATAAAAAACCTTGAAGTAATCAATTTTTTGTTTTTGATTAGAGAAAAGTTCGTAAGGAGTTTTGTCGAGGATAAGTCTAATGACAACCCTGTTCAAAATGCAACAAGAAGTGTTGATGGCTTCAGCCCAGAAATATTTTGGCAAAGAATTTTTCACAAAGCATTGTTCTAGCCATCTCTTAAAGGGTGTGATTCTTTCTCTTTACTACCCTCTTTTGTTGGGGAGTCCAAGGAGCAGAAAATTCGTGAGCAATGCCATGCTCATCACAAAAAGGAATAAAATCTTTTTCAAACTCGCCGCCGTGACCACTTCGGATTTTTACAAGTTTCAACTCCTCGTTCTCGAGAAGCTTTACAAGACTAAATTTTTTTTAAAAGCTTCATCCGTATGAGATAAAAATAGAACCCAAGTGTATCTAGAAAAATCGTCAACAGTGATGAAAGCATAAAATTTTCCATCAAGACAAGCATGCTTTGTAGGACCAAAAAATCTAAATGAAGGAGTTGAAGAGGACGAGAGGTAGAAACAACATTTTTTGTATGAAAAGAGGTTTTTGATTCGTATTTCCAGGCATCACAAACTTTATCCTTGACAAATTTCAACTTTGGTAAGCCTCTAACAAGTTCTTTCGAGAGTAATTTCTTGATTAGGTCCACACGCACATGACTTAATCTACGATGCCACAACCAAGTATCATTTTCTTGAACAGAAAGGCTTATTTCTCTAGAAGAATCAAACCTGTCAAACCAAAGAGTATAGGCGTTTCCATCTCGCTTACCAACCAAAGTGCCTCCACTAGAGGCATCACGAATCAGACAGTGATCACCTTCAAAACAGACTTTGTGCCCATTATTGATTACTTGACTAATGCTAATCAAATTCAACTTCAAGCCACCAACTAAAGACACATTATCAATAGAGATCGAACCATTACCAATTTTACATTTACCTATGGTTTTACTATTCGAGTTGTCTCCGAAGGTGACCAGACCACCATCCTTTGGAATGAGGTGTGTGAACAGTGAAAGATCACCGGTCATGTGCGTTAGCACCCACTGTCAAGAATCCACTTGTTTAGATCTACCTTTTCTTTCAAGCATACCTACAGTACATTCTGATTTTGATGCTTTAGGTACCCACACTTTCTTGGGTCCTGGAAGATTAGATACACGAGATTTCGGCACCCAAACTTGCTTCATTCTACTATTATGGACAAAAAATGATTGTTGATTTCTAATTACTTTATGCGGCCAGTTTTTCACTTAAGTGCTCTTTCTTATTACAAGATGTACAAAAGTGTGAATGGTGAGCAGGAAGCTAGATTCTTACCAAAGAAATTTTTGTAATCCTTTTGCTTCTTAGAAGGATCATAACCAATCCCACTCTTTTCAAAGACACACATATATCTTCCCAAAATCACATCCAAGTTCTCTTTTCCTTGTGTAAATTTTGAAAGAGTAAAGTTCAGATCTTCGATCTCCTTTTCTAATTCTCCCTTTTGAATATAAAACTTTTCTAATTGAGATTTTATTTCTGCAGGGTTTTTTACACATTTAAGAGAGTGGATTTTTTAAGACAAATTAGAGTTTTCTTTTTCAGAAGTAATCAAATCATGTTTCAAATAAACACATTCCTCAACCTTTTCATCTAGCTCTTCCTTCTCACTAGCCAACTCTTCAACAATGTTGATCAGAGAAAGGGCCTTCTTTTTAAGAGCAGCATTTTTAAGCTTCAATTTTTCGTGGTTTTCTCTTAATTCAACGAACGCTATTTCAAGTTTATCATAATCAAAATTTTTTATATAAGGGATTACCTTATTTGAGTGATCATCCTACGCCATAAAACACAGCTGAGCTACATCATCATTTTCGCTCATCTTTTTATCATTTTCGTTGGACTCATCCCAAATCAGCAGAGCTTTTCTAGGTTTGAGCTTTTTTTTCCTTGATGTCTCTGTTGTTCCTACTTGTCGACTTATTCTTGAGCTGCGGGCAATATTTCTTGATATGTCCAGTTCTGCCATACTCATAACAAGCATCAAGATTTTCTCTTGAACTCCAGTCATTGTTGCTTCTTAGTTGTGACTGGGTTGACTGACTTTTTTTCATCTTTCTATGTCTTTGGTTTGCTAGGAACTTCTTGAACTTCCAAATGATGAGAGCCATCTCATTGTCAGAATCATCGTTGCTCTCTTCAAGTTCGTTAGTGGCTTCAGCTTAGCGAGTTAGATTCTTCTTCTTTGAGGTGGTCTTTTCCTCATCATGAATCTTCATCGTAATTTCATGAGTCATCAGAGATCCCACCAACTCTTCCAGCTTAAGCACATTCAAATCTTTAGCCTCTTGAATGGCTTATTTGGCTTCCCATCTCTTGGGAAAGGATTTGAGAACTTTTCTGACCATCTCATTTTCGGGGTACACTTTCCCCAATAGCTTCAGTCCATTAATAATGAGAGTGAATCTGGAATACATCTCATTAATCGATTCGTTCTTCTTCATCTTGAAGGCCTCATACTGCTCCACCAGCATGTTGATCAAGGTCTCCTTTACTTTATTTGTACCTTTTTTAGGAAATTCCAGCAGGCTCCACATCTCTTACGCTGTTTCACATGCTGAGACTCGATTATACTCATTTATATCGAGACCATAGCTGATGGTATTTTTGGCTCTATCGTCCATAGAGAAGAGATGTGCCTCTTAAAGATTCATTTCAAGAATTCCCTTGGGAATCTTGCTTCCTTCTGGACCATCCTTCATGGGAATGATCGGGCCGTTTTCCATGACATACCACACATAGATCCTGCTTCAAGTAGCTTCTCATCCGATTCTTCCAATAGTTGTAGTTATCATTCTTCAACAGAGTTGGTCGATTAGTTGTTGAACCTTCTTTCATAGATGGATCTTTTAACTCTTGACGGTAAGGTCACAAAAGAAATAACAGAGCACAAGGCTCTGATACAACTTGTAGGTCCCTAAATACACCGTGAGGGGGGGGGGGGGGGTTCTAGTAGGTGATTACAGATCTAAGTAAGAACTTCAAAAATTTAACTCACGAGATAATTGCTGTCAAAGATCAACACAAAGATTTTTATTGGTTCGACCCCACCTGCCTGCGTCCAGTCCCTGAGCACTTCACACAAGGGAGAACTACTCGAGCCTTCCACTAAACAGCTAGTTTCGGGTGCTAGCTCAATCCTCAGTACAGTTCCAAAACCTCTTGAAGGTTTCCAACAATTACAAGTGAAACGAAGATTACAACTGAACTGCAATTCGCACTCCTCAAAGAGTAGATATTACAATGAAAACAAATGGGTTAAGCTTTCTTAGGTGGGAAGATTTTAATCTTAAAGAACTTAACCAAGAAGTTTGCTTGACAAGAACTCGCTCAAAGGATTGTGTAGAAATATATACAATATAGAGACAGCTTTTATAGAGAGATTAGAGAGATTTTCAGAGATCAACAAATTTAGTAATAAACTCTCTAAGGGTCCCTTTTATACTTAAGATGATAAGGCCGTCGAAGAGCATTTAAAGGGATAAGACAGAGAATATTTTAAAAGAAATAATTCGAATGAATTTTTAAAATCGTTCAAAGGAATTTCATTCAAGAAAGATTAAAATTACCTCTGAAGAATTCGGCCAGATTCATTTGGATGAAATAGAATAGTGGAAGTAGCTTTGAGCCCCTGAAGGATTCAATCGGAAGAGAAACCACATCCTTCGAATGAAAACTATAACTTTCGAATGCAAATGATTTTGAGCAAAAAAATCAGATTATGTTGGAATTGGTCGAAGGAATTTGAGAAACTTTAGAATGAAAATACCATTCGAGTAAAACTAAAGTTTCCGATGAAAACATTCGAATGTAAAGAATATCCTTCAAATGAGAAAGCATCTTTTGAATGAAAACATTTTAGAGCCAAAGATGGTTTTCTGATGGAATCAGTCAAATAAAAAGGTTCCATTCGAATGAAAGCCACAATGCTTCTTGGTTTTGGTCCTTTATGATTTTCTTTTAGATCTTTAAGAAAACTTAGCTTAGAAGGATTACAAGGAAAATGAGAACCTAGTCTAAGTCCAAAGTTTTCGTCCAAAGAAATTTCCACGCATGTTTGAGTTTGAGATTTCCTGAAATCATACTTATTAACACAGTTAGATTAATCATTGAATTACAAACTTTGGAATCATCAAAGTAAAGAATCTAGACCCGTAGGTCAACACTCGGAAGCCAGATTTGCTAAAAATAGCTATCAGCGTCGAAATGCCCTAACAATTTAGACATTGAAACATCTCAATACTTTAAGATCCTCATAAAGTTTCTTAGCAAAACTGCATTGGTTTACTATTTTTAAATGCACCATGAAGTCTTTCACCGACAACATCAGTTAACCCCCTTCGCGACCTGGGAAAAATCTCAAATTTTCCCACATTGTAGGTCTCCCAATAATAATTAAGCTTTTTCCTTTACACTTGTTCAAATCTAGCCCGAACTATTTTTATACTTTTGAACAAGGGACTGCCTAAAAATTAGCTACCTTTAGCAATGTTTATAATTATTGTTGTTCTCACATAGATTAACCACACCCACTTCTTCACTTTGACACACAAACATCTCCTTCTTCGTCCTTTCACTATCGAGTAGACACACACCAAATCCTCATTCTACACACACAATTACACATACCAACATAATAACAAACACACACACTCACACACACCCTATACACCTTATCACACACAACAACCACTAAACACACATCAACACCAGTACAGCAGCCCTACGCCCCCCCCCCCCCTCCCCGAACGATTTACGCACACACACAACACCATACAGTCCACAGACACACACACTGCACATATCCTACACCTCGCACCACCATGCACATAACACCAGACAACACACACACACACACACACCTCGCACCACCATGCACACAACACCACACACACACACACACGCACACTTGTGCACCCTTTAAACACACGCACTAACATCACACAAACACACACACACACAGTCACACACACACACAGAGCATAATTGAAACAAAAAATTACAATAAAGAGGAAGGGGGATTACCCCTTTCGAATTTCCAATTTTTTTTCTTCTTCTTTCTTTCTCTTCCTCTTCTTATTTTCTTCCTCTATTTTTGTTCTCTGTTGAATGCTTAGTTTCTCTTCTCTGTTCTCTTTTCCTTCTTTTTTGTTTTCCTCTTTAATTCCACTAAACAATTTTCTATAAATTGATTTAGTTAGTCATCCCGTTTTAAGTAGAAGGTATCTAACCTTCCTTAATTTCCCTTTACAACTTGAAACCTTTTGCCACTAATCATCATTTTCCAAAATTGCAAATTGACCCCACAACTTTTCATAATTACAAAATGGCCCTAAAACATTCCAGAATTGCATTTTGTCCCCAAAGCCATTTTAACCTTTCACACCCTAGCAACTCTCTATTATCGCTATAAATTATTGCCCTTTTATTTTTGGGATAAACAGAAAATTATTTCTAACACCTCGAAAAGGTGCGGGGTGTTACATTCTCCATACCTTAAGAAAATTTCGTCCTCGAATTTTGTTACCCACCAAAGACAGAAAAATTATGACCATTGTGCTTTCGCTTCGCACTCCGATATCCCTCACACGAGTTCAAACTATCACCAAATGCATCACAGAGAAATGTGTTATCTTAAAAGGATCTATGGTTTAATTATACACGTACATGTATCGCACACCCACCTAAGCTTCGGTTCTAAGTCACCATACCACTTATGATTCACAGCCGCAACATTTGTCATCTACATCTACCGATTTGATAGAGCTACTAGAGGACACCCACATATGATCGTCTTATTCTTTAATAAACTCCTTTCATTGACAGCTAAAATTCTAGAATTCTGAAGAGAAATAACAAGTGCTCTAGTATTGAGTACTCGAACCAGATCACCATCTTATACTGAAACACCAAACGAACTGTTAAAACTTAACTCATCACTTCAAAATGTAATCTCAATCATACAATTCATGTGACGTGTAATACCAACAAATACTCTTACATTATGCGCGGACATATACGGCTATTGTTCTTCGTTAAAACCAAGACCATATGGCCTATGATATGAAATCAAAGCACATGTCCAAACGTATCACAATGAAGGTTCCATCCTTGTTAACCTTTTCAAATCACCATGAAGAATTGAGCTATCGAAATCAGGATTGCCTATGATTCAGTTAATGGTAACGAACTGGAAAAGGTTCTCAAAACACACATGAATTATTAGAAACATATCCCTATGACCTAACTCAACCACCATTATCAAAGAATCTTAGTTTATGTCTAGCGGACACTAAATCAATGCGCCAACCACTATCGTAATGTGGTCTCTAACTGCTTGCTTAACCGTTTAATAAAGTTAGGAGATGCGAATGAAAGCGTGACATCGAGATGAAAATCTTTTTTCAAAGATGGAAAAAGTACAAAGTGCACCCATCACCATTGAATCGGATGCCTGCAAGGTCATCGCGAGAACTCTTTTGATGCGCGAATTTTGTTTGCCTCATCCTCTGGTTGACTCTGTGGTCCAATTCTTGGGCAATTCCGAACGAAATGTCCTTCTTGTGAACATGCAAAAAATTCCCTCGTTCCCCACCTACAGGGTCCACGAGGATGAAAGTGGTTACACTTGAGGTGTGGCAGCGAACTAGTAATTCCACTCAGGGAGGCGCTGAATTCCTTTGGAAGTTTTTCATTCCGAGCTTTGTTTTGTTCATTCTACAGAAAGGCGTTCTATTCCTTAAGTCCATTTCTTGTTGTTGCTCTAATCTTACCACATCTATCTCTTTCTCTACCAGATGTAGGTACCCATGTGGCCCTAAAGTGTGGATTCATCGACGTCCTTGGGTCAGGCTTCTGGGGCAGCCTGTTTGACGGCATTTTCTGGGATGGCGAGGAATTTTCCTCTTCCATATTAGGTTTTCTATGGGCTTCCTGGCTAGACATCCCTGTAACATCCCGGAAATCCGGAGCTCCATCGCCCCGAACTCCTGAAACGTTAACCTATCATATCACATCAAACCTACCAAATCATATTCACTAACACATACTTCGAAGCATTTAATCGGATATCAACTCAAATTCATCAAATACAAGATTACAAAACTGCTTGGACTGAAACTATTAAAACCTAGGTTCTTTAAGCACTCGAGTCCTTATAGAATGAATCAACAGTACTGACCCACATAGAGGTCTCAGTACACCGTAAATGTGGGCTCACCGGAATCTCACACAGACTCTAAACCCTATTCCCGAGCATGCTATAGCTGATCATCACCTGTAGAAGGGAGTCAAACGAAGGGTGAGCTTTTAAGAGCTCAGCAAGGTCGTACAAGGACAAATGAAGTAATTACAAAATGATTCAAAGGAATCCAACCGACGATGATTTTAAAAAATAATCAAAATTCATCATAAATAGATACCAAAATAAAAAATAAAACAATCAAGATGGGTTCCAAAACGATCAATAAAAGATCATTTTCAAAGCTATTAATGCAAAATACAATGATAGTTTTCCAAAGGATTTCAAAACAAGTTCAAAGGCAATCAAGGGAGGGATTTCAAACAAGCACAAACCGTTTGAAACAATCCTTTCCAGATATTTTTGTAACAATTATAGTAAGATACAATGTAATGAAGTTCAGAGATAATAATCATGGGCTGTTTAGATGTCGATCAGGCAAAGCCAATATGCAATGCCATTCAGGCAATGCATAACATAGTGTACACATGCATGATGTATGAATACTAGTCCTAAAGGGTACTAGCATGCGTTCCACGCAGGGTTCAAACCACCCTTATAATGCCTCCCCACAGTACAGTCCCTCAAGTCAACACAAAATCAACAATAACAATGAGTAATAACATGAACTCAAATAACTGAAATCAAATTCATCACTTAGAACATAAAAATTGCTACCAACCAATAGCAAGAATAAATACGAACAATTATTGATTTTGAGCATAACAATTCTGAAGAAAGAATGCAAGAAATTATTGAATCTTCTTAGCATGTAATAACATGCGAGTATAGATAGATTTTCAAACAAGCGATTCAGGTTTAATGTTGGGGTTTTCTTGGTAATAACATGCTGATATCAAATACATATCTCAGTGACTGACAATAGCTATAAGCAAATCGAAAGAATATTTACGAGTATGAGTTATCGAAATAAGGGTACGGACGAAAGTCCATAACCAGGGTTCATATAGAAACCCTTACTGGGATCCGAAGCTAGATTATCCTAACCGGAAAGTCTTTACATTTATCCTAAACAAAATAATCAAATGATTAGAATACAGTCTACACTACGATATTATAAAATCAATATTGACCCATGCAAACTCCCAAAATGAGCTCCCCTTACCGGGTATGTAAAATTACCAAAATATCCCTTGGGTGTAAAGTTACCAAAAACACCCCTCGCACATTTAAATCACTAAAACAGCCTTTCCGTAGTTAACATCACTAAATATATCCTTACGGTATGTGAATTTATGCAAAAATACCTTTTATAGGTAAAATTACCAAAATACCCCTCCGGGTGACAAATTACCAGAATACCCCTTGGGGGTTCCGGCAATGGGAAAATCTTAAAGGGCTAATTACACCTATGTCCCTGAGGTTAGGGGGGTAATTACAGTCAAGGACACAAAGTTTCAAAATGTAACATTCCGTGACCAAAAATGTTTCAAATGTATCACCCGTGTCCATCCATCAGGGTTCCGTCCAAAAAGTGTACTTTTTTATGATGTCATCAATACGTATTTTTAAAATGACGATGCTGCCCTTGTACTGTACATACTGAATATTTAAAAAAAATTAAAATTAGAGTTTTGAAACCCTAATTTGCAAATTAGGGTTTTGTTGAAACCCTAATTTGCAAATTAAGGGTTTCAAAGCCCTAGTTTTTCAAATTAGTGTTTCGTTTGTTCAAATTAGGGTTTTTTAAATGCCATTACTTCACCGCCAGCAGTTCCCTTCCCCGCCGGTAGCCATTTTCTCCTATCTTCTTCCCCATCCCACTTCCCCTTCTCCACCTCAATCGGTGACCCAACAAATCCAACTCGCCGCCTTAATCAATGGCTAACGACGACGACCACAACCAATCTGTCGATGGAGATCGACGAGGAGGAAGATGCTTCATCGAGCCTCTGTGAGCATCGCGCCGAAGCCACCGTGTTGCTACACCACTACAACTGCCGAAGCCACCGTGCTGCTACACCACTGCAACCGCCGAAGCCACCGTGCTGCTACACCACTGCAACCGGCGATCAACTTCGGCGCTTCTTCCGATCGACTAGTGAAGGCGACGCCGGTGACGGGGAAGGGGAAGGGGGAAGGTGGGGGCGACGGGGAAGGGGAAGGGGTAGGGTGGGGGCGACGGGGAATGGTTATGGTGGGGGCGACGGGGAAGGGAAAGGGGTAGGGTGGGGGCGACGGGGAAGGGGAAGGGAAAGGGGAGGCACATGCGAGGGGGGGGAAGACAATGAAAATTAGGGTTTCATGTGGTCCCAGGGGCAAATCAGGATTTCAACTTTTATTTAGGGGCAACTTGGTCTTTTTGTCAGAACCGTTAAGTATTTTTGTATTCCGTTTGTCAATGGACATAAGTGTTACATTTTGAAACTTTGTGTCCTCGCGTGTAATTACCCCCAAACCTCAGGGACATAGGTGTAATTAGCCCAATCTTAAAACATCTTAAAACACTATTTTAGGCATCTTGAAGTCATTTTTGGGCTAAAAAGTATTTTAATTAAATTTTGCCCAAAAATTCCGAACCGACGTCAGGACCAAGCGCTCAAAAGTCGATTTGACTAAAAATAGTTATTAATTTCAAAATGACACGAATTTTTAGATAATGAAACATATCAGATAAATAGGGTTTTCCTAAAATTTGTAGATTATATAACTTAATTTGCTATGTCAAATAATTCGAGAATTTTCTTTAATCGGTACCCTAATTTAGCGTCCTTCGCGGACACCGAAAATTCTCAAAACATTTCAGAGCGTACGTCTCGTAAAAATATTGGGGGTTATAGTTCTACATTTTGTCAAGTTATAACCTTAACTATTTATAAAAAATTGGATAAAAAAATGCCTAATTAATTTGTCTACCTTTAAAGACAAAAACAAACACTATTGCAATCACAACCCGCACTATTTCACCTAAAACACACACACACGCACACTTATCTTCTTCCTCACTGCTGAAACACCCATTTCACGCATACACTTCACGAACACACTCTAATTCACTACTTAACACCCTCGAAAACACTGAAACACTACTCAATCTAAAACACACACACACTAATACATAATTATACACAAATTACACACAACTCACACATATTTACTCACCCGTAACACATACTCACACTGAGCACTCAAGAACACATACACTGTGATGCCCCGTTCCCCGGTTATTATTACTTTAGCAACAGTTTCTAAGAGTGATGTTCTTTTGAGTTTTTAGCGGCGAATTTGGGGAGCATTGTAATGATGATCTTTAGCGACAATTCTAGAATCATAAATTATAATTTAATGATACAGATATAATTGATATTGATTGAGGTCTTTAGCGACAATTAGCATTACGGTATTTTTTAGAAATCTAATAGTGACCATTAGTGAAGTGAGTTACGCGACAACCTATGGGTAAATTTTTCTGACACGTGATATGTCATAAGTAGTGCTCGGTCTTTCCTTCTAAAATAATATAAAGCCGGGGCAAATACTAAATTAACTCATGAAAATTTGGGGGACTTTTATGAAATTTGTCAAAACTAGGTTTTCTGTCTTTGTATATATATATAGGTGTAACATTAGGATCAGCCGACCCTAAAGTGCACACACAATCTGGAAGCGGCAGGACGCAGAGAAAGAGTGAAGGAGGCCTCCGGCGCTTGAGAAATTCGGTAAGCTTACTTGAAATTTAAGTCTATGTGAATATATTTCGGGTATGGATGTGAATGGGTCTCTAGGTGTGTATAAAATCTATATACATATATATGTGGAATGGTTGACAGCCGTGGGAGGGCTGTGTTCATGGGTTTACGGGTCATTTAAGGTAAGAGGTACGTGGACATGGCATAATGGTTTGCGATGATGGGGCTGTTTGCGTATAAGAGTGGCGACGACAGCCATGTCGCCGTGATGGATTCGTGAATAGGCAGCCATGGCTGCCGTGGAAATGGAGGAGAGTGGAGATGCTAATGGGTTGAGTGATTATGGTGTGTTAATGCGCCAGGTATGAGAGAGAAGGGAAGTAACAGCGAGATTGGTACCTTGCGTGGGCAGATTTGTGTGTTTTGTGTGGCCGTGGGTAATGGCTGCAGTGAGAAAATATATGGTACATTGTGTAGGTATATGAGTGAGTTGTAGCTGTGCGTGAGTGCTGTGTAGTGTAATATTTCTTGGATGAGATAAAGGGGTGAGTGTAACAGCAAGAGAGAAACGAAACTGGGGAAGAAGATGAGCTGCCGTAAGGCAGTAGTGGGGGTGTGCTTGTACTGGGTATTTTATGGTGTATAAGTTGATGGTGTTGCTGTGGGTTGGCAAGGATGATGGGGCGTGCACAGGGAAAGGGTATTGACTTGTGGGTATGTTGGTTTGTGACCATTAGGGTGAACGTGTGTGTGTGTGAACAAGGTGGTGTGTAGTCTGCGCAGGTAAGTGTACTGGGTGTGTGTGTATTGTATGTGTGGTTAGTTGTGTGCTTATGAGAAAAGGTGGAAGTGGGGGGTTGTGTAGATGGAAACTGTGAAGTGCATGAGTGTGGTGAGAGTATGCGTGTATTTCTCTGTGGTTTAGTGTGTGTGTCCAGTAGTGCAAGAGTGCTTGTAATGGGTGTTGAGCTTTGGGATGAGTAAGTGTATGAGTGATGTATAGAAATGGGTATAAAACGTATGTGAGGGTGTAATATAAACTGGCGAAGTGGGAAGAGTCAAATGGGATTAATGGTGGAGAAGAAGGCACTGTGTTTAGAAAGGGAAAGTCTAGTTTTAAGAAATTAACAAAGAGATGTCGCTAAAGAAGGCTATTCTTTTAACAGTTTCTTTCTTAAATTTTTACATATATCTAGAAATTGATTTTGACAAAACTCAAAAGAGTAACTTATATTATTTTTGCAAAGTCTACACACAGTAAAAAGTTTATATTTTTCAGAGCTCGGGAAACGTGCTAACTAAGTTTATTCGTAAAAGAGATTTCGGTGTATTTTAAAATATTAACTTAAGTTATTAAATTTTGATACTTTTACAGTAGTCTTATGTAGCTATGATGGAGTATATTTCATATTTTCAAAAGTTTTTAAAGGCGTTTCCTATTTTAATGTTATTAACGGAGTAACGCTCAGTCGGATATAGCGTAGCGCTTTATTATCACGATAGTTATTAAATTATTTCTAATGACTCTTTTAGGTTATATCTGGGTGGATAAGGTACTTTAGGCATTGGGGGGCAAATAGGTAATTATTCATAAGTCGGGGGACAGTTGGGTAAAGTTTTACTCATTTAAAAGAAACCTAATACTTAGGTGTGCTCGAGCGTTAATGAATGACATTCGTATGATTTGTTATTTAGGTTTTGATAGTCAAGAGTTAGGGCCGACATTTGAGCAAATACCTGAAGCGGATTTTGAGCAAGGTAAGTACTCCTGCCATATTCCTCCGTATACCCTATTTTCCGTTTATGTATATGTATGAATGAATTGTTCCAATTAGAAGTTTTAAAGCCTTTTACATGTTACTGCTTTTGTGTAAATTGTTTGATGAGAAAGTGCATAAAAAAAATGCCATGGAATGTTTTATATGAGTAGTGTTTTAAAGTTGGCTTATGTTGAATGAGACAGTATTTCTGCCTTGGTTATTGTGCCCCATATCCACGGGGGAAAGTTGGATTGTTGGGTCCTGGTCAACGGGACGATACGTTGACGCACAGTACTGTTGCTCGTGGTGCGCCATTGCGTCCACATATGTATCCCGGATGAAGGAGGGATTGTGTGCCCTAGTCAGGGGGGCGCATACCCTGACCAAATAATGTTCATCCCAGGTGGAGTAGGGATTGTGGGCCCTAGTCAGGGGGGAACGTACGCTGACCGCAACATACCCATGTTATGATGAACTGTGATAGTTGTAATAAGCCTACTTGATGTCATACTTCGTTTCTGAGAATCTTGGATGCATTGCTTTCAAAAAGTCTATATATGTATAGTATCTCTTGTGAAAATGTTTACCAGCTTTAAATTGAAGAAAACTGTGGCATGTTTCATGTTTTATGAATCCCAAAACTATTTTAGGAATATGGTATGTGTACTTACTGGTCCCCAAGCTCATTCTTTTAAATATTTTTCAGGCGATGATCTAGATGGAACCGGCACTGATGAAGGCCACGAGGAATTACAGTAGCCGACTGCTAGAGGAGTCGTAGTCCTCTTAAATTATTTAATAAGTCCTTAGGTGGTATGCTAGTACTAAATTTTTGTAATTTAAGATTCTTTGGAACTTAGATGTCCACCGGATTTAAAATGATCTATCTTAGTTGTTAAAACAAAGAATTTCATTAGAGATTTATTGAGAAATTTTAAGCATGATTTTAGAAACCTTATTAAGGAGATAGATTTAAATTACTTGGTTACAGGTTCTTGTGTACAGGTTGTTGTAAGGCCTGACAGAGCCCTAAATTGGAGTCTATTGGGTCTGCGGCCGGTCACGTGCCTAGCTCGCGGGCCTACCCGTGGGTTCGGGTCGTGACATACACAGTTTACACTCACACATCCCACGGTTTCACACACTAAAACCTTACACTAACACCTATTTATATAACGATCTCAATCAAACATTTAGGGTCAAATGAGAACAATAATCGCAACCAGGCTATCAAAACACAAAATTTTTTAACAAAATCATACTTATTGGCTCTCGAGATTCACGGTAAGATTTTATAACATCCCAAAAAATGACGAGTGCAAAATGACATAGGTAGACGGAACAAAGTCAACCCAATGGCCAGAAGCAATTACGATCAATATGAGTTATTGGTCCTTAATGAAATTTGTAGCTTTCCCATGGCCAGTGGGTCAGATATTATCCCATCAAGTCTAAATAGATTCAAAAAAGAAAACAGATAAATATCCTAAAAAAGGAATAAGATGACTCAGTATGAATGACATCTTTTTCAACGTCTCGGAGCAAGTTTGCATTCAATTAAGTCGCAATTGAATTCAACGTACAAAAGAATGAACGATATGACAAAGTAGGATTCACACTTCCTATCGTACTCTCGAACCAAACTTTCTGACTTAACACCAATTATTCCTCAACAACACCATTCTCACTCATAAATCAAATCACTAACTTAACTACTACTCATAAGTTACGAACTTTCAAACACCACTAGGGTTTCCCCTGAGAGTACCCGGATGCGTGATTAGCGAATCACCAATTCATGCCCAGTACAATATTGAGATCCAGAACAGCAAATAGGATGAGATCCAAAAAAAAAATCTCTATCCACTACATAGATAGTATAATCATAGAGAATCTTAGAGACAGTTAGAAGCTCTCCCAACAGAGTGCTTATCCCAAGATCAGTTCCTAAAGGATGAGTTGTCACGCTCAATCCCTATGCAAAAGTAAACAATAGCAAATAATATGTCATTCCAGAATCAAACATTATACAAGCATCCAATGGGTTAACCTGTTGTGTACCTGATACCACGTCATCGAATGTGGTAGCATCCCAAGCAAACATTTGGTAAGGTCTGGCTGATGTCTCGGGCTTCTGCCCCTGCTGGACTTGCGACTACTGATTCTATCCCTGTCGACCTTGTCCTCTTTCCTGATGAGGACCTCTTTTTGTTGTTGCACTAGATGTAGACGTGGGACAAAAATTTGACCAATTAATTCTAACAATTAGACAGTCTCGAACTTGATGCTCCACATTGCCACACCTAAAACACCCTCCGTTAACTCTGTAGCATGGTTTGCCACCATGATACCCCCTACACATGGTACATCGGGTGGCCGAAGAATTTTACCTGCCACTCTGATCTGTACTCTGTGTAGGTCAAACTTTAGAATTCTGCGGTGTTCCAAATCTAGTACTTTGGGCTGGTTGAGCGCCTACACCCTGCACTCATCTGAATCATGTACTCTGCACAGGTCTAGATCCCTGGGCCAATGCTGGTCTGAACTCGTGATTCTGCCCTATCTCGGGGCCTTGGGTACCCTATTGTACTGACTGTGCAAATCGCCGACGTTTGGCAGCCTCTACCAATCTATCCTAGGAAAGCTCTTGCCTAGCTCTCTTTTGTGTTTCCTGTCTCTGTGTATACCATTCTCTGCTGCTGGACTTGAATTTTCTGAAGCACGTGCCAAGTCTGCACATTCCATGTAGCTCGTTACCCAAGTAGAAATCACTTCATCCATCCATCCAGGCCTAGGGCCCCATTCAAACTTCCAACATCTATCTCATTATGTTGACAACATTCTTACGGCAAATCTGGTGAGGCGTGAAAACCTCATTTCAAATTCATCTACCGATTCTTGATCTCTTTGCGTCACAGTGGAAAATTCTCCCAACATCCGCTCACGATAACTCGTTGAGAAATACCGATCGAAATACCGCTCATCTGATTCATAGTGTTTAGAACAACAACCGTCGGTTCTGGGTTCTACTATTCCTTTATATTAGGTCGAGATACCTTCCTATCTGGGACGTCCTGGCCCTCCGTACTATATCAACTACCAGTGCTATGAGTGCGAGACACGCTGGTACAATGAACAGTTATCAGTGTTACACTACACGTGTCTAAAGAACAATACTATTACAACTTAAATGCAGACTTCTTAACTCTAAAGACAAACATCTTAACTCCACCCTTATCCTACTCCACTCTCATTAACCGGATACGATTCCACAATATCGTGTTGCCTATACCCTGTGGTTCCGTGCCTACAGAATCATATAAGTATACTCTTAATACCACAATGCTGATACCAACTATAACATCCTAAAAATCCAGAGCTCCGTCACCCTGAACTCCCGGAAAGTTAACCAATAACATCACATCAAACCTGCCAAATCATATTCACTAACACATACGTCGAAGCATTTAATTTGATATCAACACAAATTCTTCAAATACAAGATTACAAAACTGCTTGGACTGAAACTATTAGAACCTAAGTTCTTTGCAAACTCGAGTACTTACAGAATGAGTCGACAGTACCGACCCACGCAGGGGTCTCACCACACGGTAGTGATGGGCTCACCGGAATCTCACACAGACTCTAAACCCCATTCCCGAGCATGCTATAGTTGATCATCACCTGCAGAAGGGAGTCAAAAGAAGGGTGAGCTTTTGAGAGCTCAGTGAGGTCGTATAAGGACAACCGAAGAATTACAAAATGATTCAAAAGAATCCAACCGACGAGGATTTTCAAAAATAATAAAATTCATCATAAATAGATACCAAAATAAACAATAACAATCACGACGGGTTCTAAAATGATTAATAAAATATCATTTTCAAAGCCATCATTCCCAAATACAATGATGGTTTTCTAGAGGATTTCAAACAAGCACAAACCATTTGAGAAATTCCTTTCCAGTCATTTCCGTAACAATTACTGTAAAATGTAATTAAATTCAAAGATGTTGATCCTGGGCAGTTGCAATACCATTCAGGCAAAGCCAATATGCAATGCCCTTCAGGCAATGTATAACATAGTGTACACATGCATGATATATGAATACTAGTCCCAGTGGGTACTAGCCTACGTTTCACGCAGGATTCAGACAAGCCTTATAATGCCTTTCCACAGTACAGTCCCCCAGGTCAACAAAAAATCAACAATAACAATGAGTAATAACATGAAATCAAATTCATCACGTAGAACATAAAAATTGCCACCAACCAATAGCAAGAATATATACGAACAATTATTGATTTTGAGCATAACAATTCTGAAGAAAGAACGCAAACAATTATCAAATTTGCTCAGCATGTAATAACAGGCGAGCATCGATAGATTTTCGAACCACCGATTCAGGTTTAATATTGGAATTTTCTTGCTAATAACATACTGATATCAAATACATATCTCAGTGATTGACAATAGCTATAAGAAAATCGAAAGCATATTTACGAGTACGATTTATCGAAATAAGGGTTCGGACATAAGTCCTTACCCAGGGTTGGGACATAAGTCCTTACCCAGGGTTGTAATATCCTGAACTTTGAGAACGGGGTTAAAATAATCATATGTGCTCCGAAAATATAAACATGCAATAATTTTGAGCAATACTCGGGTATTAGTACAGTATCGAAGCTTATAAGAATTTTGGGGCAAATATGTCATTTTTTAATTTTTTGCGGCATTTTTGTAATTATGGAAACTTTGGGGCGGGGAGGGGGGGGGGACAAATTGTAATTTTTAAAGTTGGGCATGATAGGTGTCAATTTTAGTGGAAATTATGTCTTAGAATGCCACAACCTACTTAGTTTTTATGCTGACTAACTTGGTTAAGGGCAAATTACACTTATATCCCTGAGGTTAGGGTATAATTACAGACAAGGACAATAGTTTGGACAAATTACACTTGTGTCCATTGACCAAACGGAACCCTAAAAATCCTAACAGTTTTAACAAAATGACTTTATTGCCCTCAAGTTACAAATCTATTTATTTCAATTGCCATTATCTTAAACTCTCCCTTAAAACATTCCCACGCCGGCAGCCCCACGCCGAGAGCCCCCTCCCCTCTGTCTCTCCCCACCGCCGATCAACCCACCTACACCACCACTATACACAAATCAAAGCTGGTCCAACCATAACCCACTGTCGGTAGACCATTTTTTCCGGCGTGCGTGTTTGCAGGTGTATGGCCAGCCGCGGGTTAGCTCGATCTGGTCGGTGACGGGTGGATCTGATTGGTTGGGCCACGATGGGGGCTGCGGTGGTAGGGGGAGGTGTGAAATGGGTTGACGAGGGGATGGGTGGAGGCGACTGGGGACGGCGAGAGGATGGGGGCAGGGGGATGGTGATCGACGGGGTAAGGACGAGGGGGTAGGGGCAGCGACGGCAGGTTGGAGGGACTGTAGGGGCGGCGGCAGGTTGGTGGGGACGGTAGGGGCGGCGGCGGATTAGGGGAAAGAAGCCACAGGTTAAAGGGAGGGTGGGGGAGGCGACGGGGGTGGACGGGGGGTGGGTGGCGGCGACGGGGTGGTAGGGAGAAAGAACATAGAACATAAAACCCTAATTTGCAAATTAGGGCTTTTTGAAACCCTAATTTGCAAATTAGGGTTTCAAAAAAATCCTAATTTGTAAATTAGGGTTTCAAGAAAATCTTAATTTGCAAATTAGGGTTTCAAGAAAATCCTAATTTGCACATTACGGTTTCAAGAATATCCTAATTTGCAAATTAGGATTTCAAGAATATCCTAAAACTAAAACTGATAAATAAATCATATATAATAATAAACAGATTTGTTATCCTAATTTCAAACCCTAATTTTAAAGAATTAAGATTTGTTATCCTAATTTAAAATTTATAAAAATTATTCAAGATATATTGTACAAGGGCAGTATTGTCATTTTTAAAATACAAAATGATGAACAGTATATTTTTTGGATGGAACCCTAACGGATGGACACGGGTGATACATTTGAAACCTTTTTGGGACATAAGTGTTACATTTTGAAACTTTGTGTCCTTGAGTGTAATTACCCCCAAACCTCAGGGACATAGGTGTAATTAGCCCCTTGGTTAATTATTTAACGAAGGGATAAGGTTGAAAAGAAGAGAGAAAATAGAAGAGAAACAGTGAAAAGAGGGAAAGAAAGCAGTGTAAGGAAAAAAAAACAAAGAGAAGAGAGCTTCAGGAAGAAGGGGAAAACAGGGGAAGGGAAGAAATTGGGAGAGAGAGTGAGAAATCTCTTCAAGGAATTTTCTCCGTAGGATGTGATTTCATTGTGCAATATTCAGTGGGTGTTTCAAGAACTATGTGGGATGTGTGTGTGCTTCAGATGTGTGAGTTGTGAATATATGTATGAAATTCGGTATATGTATGAGGGTATTGTGGGGGTAGTGTGTATTTGTATGTGTAGTTGTGTGTGTGCATCCAATAGTACTGCCGAATGGAGAGGGGTGTATTTACAGTATGTTCTTGAATATGTGTTACGGATGTGTGAGTGGATGAGTGATTGCGTATGTAAGTGTGTAAATGTATGTTAGATGTGTTAAGGGTGTGTGTTTAAGTGTTTTGGTGAGTGTTTAGGTGAGTATCAGTGTGCGTGTGTTGTGAAATGTGCAGGTCTGTGTGTAACAGTCAAGTGAGGGAGAAAGTGTATCCGGAAAAGGTGAACTAGTGTGTTTTCTAATTTGAATAGTAAGTGTAATGGTCGCTAAAGATAAAAAAATAATTTAGGCAGTTTTTAAACGAATTTTTATAAATAGTTACATCCAAAATTAGAAAACTCCAAAACAGTAACCCCGGATATTTTCACAAAATGTAAGCTCGGGAATTTTTGGTGTCCGCGAAAGATGCTAAATTAGGGTATCGATAAGAAGATATTCCGATTTAATTAGCATACCAATCCAAGTTATTTTAATCTGAAAATTTTAGAAAAACCTTATTTTACTGATATATTTCATATTCTAAAATTTCGAGCCATTCTGAGGCTGATAGGTATTTATTGCGAAACTGGCCTTTGAGCGCTCGATCCGGACACCGGTTCGGAATTTCCGGGTAAAAATTCTCTCAAATATGTTTTTGGCCCAAAAATGACTTCAGGATGCAAAAAATAGTATTTTGAGATTTTTTCAGTGCCAGGAACCCCCATGGGGTATTGGTAATTTGTCACCCAAAAGGGGTATTTTGGTTAGAGTTAAGGGGTAAATGCACTTTGACCCCCTGTACTTGAGGCCGGTTGCATTATGGCCCCCTATTCTTTAAAAAGTTGCAATAAACCTACTTCTACTCGCCAAAATTGGGCAAATTCTAACGGGCCTAACAGATTCATTAGAAATGTCAGAAGTACCCCTTTTTATCAATAAAATTTTCAAACTCCTGCCAGTTTCTAACCTTTCTTCGTCAGCTATCCCTCCCCCCATACACCCATATTCCACCAACCCACCCACACCCGCACAGACACGTTCAACACCCCTTCCCCCCAACCAAATCCCGCACCCCACACACACGAACAACACCATCCACGGTCACCTCTGCCCTACCCACCAACCCATACCCGCCACACACAAACAACACCATCCACGGCCACAAACACAGGCCCTCTGTACCCACCTTTGTCGTACCCACTATACCCAACGCCGCCAGCGTCGCGACGACCACCACTTCCTCCTTCACGATGGCCACCGCTGCGGAAACGACCTTCACCGCCATGCCGCCATCACCACAGGACTGGGCCTGATTGACGGTGAAAGTCACAAATCTGAACCCCCTTAAGTAACGACCACATATGTCGTAATCTCTCGAGTAACGGCCACCTCCGCAGTACCCACCATACCCAACGCCGCCAGCATCGCGACGACCACCACCTCCTCCTCCTTCACGACGGCCACTGCTGCGGAAACCACCTCCACCGCCACGCCGTCGCCACCACAATACTGGGCCTGATTGACGGTGAAAGTCACACAGTGTGTGTGTGGGGTTTGGGTTACTGTGAGTGTGTGTGGGTTGTGGGTTCCAGTGAGTGTGTTCAGTGTGTGCGTGTTGTGTGTGTGTGTGTGTGTGTGTGTGTGTGTGTGTGTGTGTGTGTGTTAAATGGAAAGGGTATTTTGGTCATTAAAATTTATCAAACAACTCCCGCCTAAGAAGTACGTTAACTTTGATGAAAACCGTCTAATTTGCCCAATTTTGACGAGTAGAAGTAGGTTTAGTGCAACTTCTTAAAGAATAAGGGGCCATAATTCAACCGGCCTCAAGTACAGGGGGGCAAAGTGCATTTACCCCTAAAGTTAATTACGCGGTTGACCACTGTACTATTAGGCAAATTTCACTTTGACCACTGAACTTTGATTTGTGTCAAAGTAACCATTGGACTCTTTAATTTGTTCAATTAAGTCATTCCGTTAGGTTCAGTTAACAAAATGTCCGTTAAATCATTTAATTTAGGGGCAAATCCGCCAGTCTCTATTTTTTTTTTCTTCCGCTTCTTCTTCGTCCTCCTCATCTTCTTCTTCTTCATTCTTCTTTCTTGTTCGATGTCTTCAACCTCAACCAAGCATCATCACCACCGAGCACAGCCACCGCTCCACCACCAACCACCACGCGCAACCGCGATAACAACCCAACACCACCACCAAGCGCAACCGCGACACCAACTCAACACCACCACCAAGCACAACCACCGCCATACCCACGATCACCTTCTGTCCTCCACCATTAAACTCACAACCGCCACCAATACAGTCCACCACTACCACCAAAAAACTAACCCATTAACACCACAGATCTGGAACTTAAAAAAATGATTTGAAAAGGAAACAATCCATCGGCGCAATCGGACGCCACAAAACCACCATAGCAGCTCTACATCGGCGCAACCGGTGCAATCGGAAGCCACAAACCGCCATACCAGCTCTCCATCAGCGCAACCGCCGCATTACTATCCATCCAAATCCAAAAATTAACTGACATCGTGGAGGGCATGAGCGAGACCCACGGTGCTTTCCGCTGGATAACTTTGACAGGTGATGATCACGATGGGCAATAGAACTGATGGTGGTCGTGGGTATGGCCGTACTTGTGCAGTACGTGACGGGTGGTTGAGATGGAGGAAGAAGAATAGGAGAAGAAAAAGAAAAGTAGAAAAAGGATAAAAATAAGAAAAGAAGATAAAAAAGAAGAAGTAATATATTAAAAAATTGAGTTTCTATGTTTTGACAATTTTGCCCCCACATGTGCCTCGCACATGGACACTTAACATATTTTTGTTAACCGAACCTAACGGAATGACTTAATTGAACAAATTAAAGAGTCCAATGGTCACTTTGACACAAATCAAAGTTCAGTGGTCAAAGTGAAATTTGCGTAATAGTACAGTGGTCAACCGCGTAATTAACTCTTTTGGTTATTTACCTATAAAAGGTATTTTGAGGTAAATTCACATACAATAAGGTTATTTGAGTGATTCTGTTTATGGGAAGGTCGTTTTGGTGATTTAAGTCGGAGAGGGGCATTTTCGTAATTTTATACATGTGGCATTTTGGTAATTTTATATACCGGTGAGGGAGGTTCATTTTGGGAGTACGTGTGAGTCTGTATTAACTTACCATATTGTACTGTATGTTTTTTTCTAATGATTCGATTGTTCCGTTTAGGGTAAAGCTAAAGACTTTCCGGTTAAGATAATCTAGCAGCGGATCCAGGTAAGAGATGATATTTGAACCCTGGGTAAGGATTTCGTCCAAACCCTTATTTTGATAACTCGTACTCGTAAGTACTCTTTGATTTACTTATGACTAATGTCAAACACTGAATTATGTATTGATATCAGCATGTTATTGCCTAGAAAACCCCAATATTGAACCTGAATTGATTATTTGAAAATCTTGTTGATGCTCGCATGTTATTGCATGTTGAGCAAATTTAATAATCGTTTATGTCCATTCTTCTGAATTGTTGTGCCTAATTTCAATAACTATTCACAATCATTTTGCCGTTTGTTTGTGTTTTTTTTGGAATTCCGAGTGATGACTTATTTCAGTACGTTTATTGTTATTAAAACCCGAATTGATTTTGGTGATTTGAGCTTATATTAATGCTCATTGATATTGTTAATTTTGTGTTGACCTGGGAAATCTGTACTATGGGGAGGCATTATAAGGCTAGTTTGAATCCTAGATGGAACACAAGCTAGTACCCAATGGGACTAGTAGTTATATACTGGTACATCATGCATGTGTACACCATACTGGCTTTGCCGGAATGGCATGGCAACCGCCCAGGATCAACGTGTTTTTTTATCTTATCTACACTATATCTTAACGTGGTTGTTACGAAAATGACTGAGAAAGGACTGTCTCAAATGGTTTGCGCTTGTTTTGAAATCCTTTGAAAAACCGTCATTGTGTTTTGCATGATGGCTTTGGAAATGATCTTTTATTGATCGTTCTGAGAATCGTCGTGATTGCTAATGTTTATTTTGGTATCTATTTATGATGAATTTTGATCATTTCGGAAATCATTAAGTTTTTTGATCGTTTGAAGTATTTTGGAAATCATCGTCAGTTGGATTCTTTGGAATCGTTTTGTTATTCTTTTAGTAGTCCTTGTACGACCTTACTGAGCTTCGAAAAGCTCACCATTCATTTCATTATCTTCTGCAGGTGATGATAAGCTGTAGCATGTTCAGAAATGGGTTAGAGTTGTGTGAGATTCCGGTAAGCCCACCACTATTATGTAGTGAGACCCCTGCGTGGGTCGGTACTGTCAACTTGTTCTATAAGGACTCGAGTTTGTAAAGAACCTAGGTTTTAATAGTTTAAGTTTAAGCAGTTTTGTAATCTTGTATTTGAGAAATTTGAGTTGATATCGGATTGACTGGTTTGAAGTATGTGTTAATGAAGAGGAATTGGTAGGTTTGACTAGGCTGGTACCTTAACGTTCAGGGAGTTCGGTCAATGGAGCTCTGGATTTTTGGGGCGTTATAGTTGGTATCAGAGTAGTTCGGTCTTGTGGTTAGAAAAATATAGGTATTTTATTTCTTAGATAGGTAACCACAAGGTATAAGTAATATGATTATGTAGAATCGTATTTCAGTTAATGAGAATGGGGTAGGATAAGGGTAGAGTTAAGATGTCTACCTTTAGAGTTAAGAAGTCTGCCTTTAAATTGTAATTGTATTGTTCTTTACACACGTGTAGTGTGACAATGATAACTATTAATTGTATTGATATGATCCGTACTCAGAGCACTGGCAGTGGAGATAGTACGAAGGGCCTAGAGGTCCCTGATAAACGAGATTCCAACAGATTTGCATAGGATGGGCAGGAATTCTTCCCGGCATTGGAAGGACTTGATCGGACAATCTTTAGATTGGGCAATGTACTGCATGAAATTTTTATGATTGTAGAAAGGCACCTCTACCTAATAGGGGAAATAGCAGAACCCAGAACTGATGGTTACGATTGTGAACACTAGGAACTCGATTCTGATCTGATGACACGTAGAATCTGGCTAACCAGTAGCAAGGAGTGCTGAATCAGGTTTAATGATAACCACAACATCAAGATGGGTGTATCATGGGTGAACCTAACAAATGAAATACGACTAGGTATAGGAGGTTGTTGGACCCTATAGAGGTAGCGAGCTAGATTAGCAAATTGGAGAAAATTTTGAGTAACTGATTATAGTAAGCGACATAAGATTGAATTTACAGTATATAAACTGAGAGGCGAGGCCGATCAGGGTGGAAAATCATAGCGAAGAGTCTAACTCATCAACAATTTATCGATATTACTTGGGAACAGTTTGGGGAATTATATTTCGACCGATGTTTTTATGAGATTTGTGAATAAATGTTAAGGGGATCTGCTAATGTGACGCGAGCTGACCAGGTATCCATAGAGAAGAATTTGAAATGAGGATTTTATCGTCTCACTAGATTGGCAGTATGAATGCTACTGACGGAGGCAGATGGATGCAGGAAGTCACTACAAGAAAAAGGATTTTTCGCTACGGACTCTCGCTAAAAGTCACCTTCCGCATCAGAATTAACCGTCTCTAAAAGTCTGTTGCTAGAAGTCTTTAGCGACGGGCTCATCCGTCTATAAAAACCTTCACCGACGGCTTTTTACTGGCAAAATGTTAGCGACGGCCTTTCCGTCGCTAAAAGTTTCAAAAAAAATTTCTAATTTTCAATCATCATTTTAATTTTTTTAAGTGACAGAATAATCCAGATGCTAAACATTCTGTTGGTAAAAAGTATTTTAGCGACGGAATTTTCCATCGCTAAAAATGATCATCGCCTAATGTCTTAAAAATTATGCTTTTAGCGACACACTTTTAGCAACGGAATATTTCGTCGCTAAAAGTCATGTCTTAAAAGCCCTAATTTTTCCCACAGCTGCAGACGACCCATCACCCTCCACACTCCCATTCTCTCAGCTCCATAGCCCACCGCTTCCATCGCCTCTACCGGCTACCGACCACCGCCTCCATCTCTTTTTTTCAATCGCATATGAACAGACGACGAGGCATCTGTCGCAACGCCACTGCAGCCTCCATCGTCTTTCTCTGGCAGATCTACCACTGCACCGGGTATGTCATCTACCCTGCCTCCATCTCTCAAATCTACCGTTATTTGATTTGTCTTGATGTGTTAGATACAACACTGTTTGATGCGAAACTATGTTAGATGCCTTTAAGTTTTGTTGATGAGCAAATTCAACCTTTGATTGTTAAATGCTTGAATCTTTATGATGGTCTGCTATTTGAGAGGGTCCTATTGTTGAATCTTTAATTCTGACAATGTTTCTGATAGATGGTCCTATTGTTGATATATGGTCTTGATGTTGAATCATTAATTCATTTTATAACGTACTTGAATTAAATTTCTGCCAATTATAATGCTCGGATTAGATAAAATGGTTTCTCACTAAAACCACGTGAACTCAGTTTCTTTACTTTTTATCTTCGAATTCATGCTTGGTCTTTTCCAACTGTGAGGCAAAGGACATGAATTTCTTATGTAATTACATTGTCGAGCAATCAAGTGCTATGGAATTTTTTGATATAATCTTCTACTTTTGTGTGGTCTGCAAGATTAGCCTAACTGATTTGTGATTGCTGAATGGGTTTAGCGGTATAGGATCCCGTGCTTTTTGGCTTTTTGATTAAGAGCTTTTCTAAATCTCACCAATCCAGAGGAATATAACTGATTTGTGATTGCACAATGGCTTTTTGATTGCTGAATGAGTTTAACGGTTAGGTTTTGTGAAATTAAACAGTGATATACGGCTTTAGCGATAAAAAAAGGCTTTTCCTGGTTGGATAGTATTAGGTTTATTTGCTTATGTCAATGGTCCAGACTATTTGCTTATGTCAATGGATTTCTCAGTTTCTACAGCCAGTTATTAGTACGTAAGATACCTTTTACTAAGTGATGATTTTCCACTTAAAAGGCTCAGAAGGAATTGGATCTTTTTAAGAGTGTTGGGCATGAAGTATAAAACGTTGGTCTCTAACTAGAATTAATGTTTCATCTGGATCAAACTATGAGCTAATGGAAGCTAATGTCACAATTGTCAGTTACGGCAAAAATGGCATGCTAAATTAATAGCAAATTAGCCATTAAGCTAAGTAAACCAAATTAACCCTAATTATCCCTGATCTAACCAATTAACAGTAATTAACCCCGAGTAACCCTAATTGAACTAATTAACCCCAATTAAACCCGATTAACCCTAACTGAACCAATTAATTGTAATTAACCCTGATTCAACCTAATTGAACCAATTAGCCCTAATTAATCCCGATTTACCCTAATTGAACCAATAAACCCTAATTAGCCCTGATTAATCCTAATTGAACCAATTAACCGTAATTAGCCCGTATTAAACCTATTTAACCTATTTGAACCAGTTCACCTTAAACCCTAAATCCTAATTAGCCCGAATAAAGCGTAATTACCCCTAACGAAGCCTAATTAATCTAAGTACATCCAAATTACTCGAATTACATCCGAATTAGCCTAATAAAGCTTGAGTACATCCACATTACTTAAAGTACATGTTAGAATTATTCTGATTTAATTTTTCGTGAAATGTCCTTTCTTCCATTAAATGCAAAACTTACATGCCTATGTTTATGTACATTCTACATAGTACACTAAACCCTCAATTAATCTGTATTATCCCTGTTTCATGAATCCCCCATGCCCTGCATGAGTGCTATATTCTTGGCATTTGCTATGACTTGTTGAATTATTCTGATTATAGTTAATTAGAATTATTTTTTTTCAAGTTATTCTGATATCGAAGTGATCTTTCTGATTTCCAGAATTGATGTAATGTGAAGTTTTAGAAATTTATGCCTTAGCCCCTTTGATTGGTAGTTGGGAGTCACATGGAAATTGAATCCCTCCACAAGGGGTAACCGTAAAAAAAATAATATTGATAAACCCCGATTAATCCCTAACACATCCCTAGCCTTAGTAGCCCTAATCGGCCCTAATTAGCCATAATTAAAATTGATTAACCCTAATTTATTGTTAATTTAATCTCTAATCAGCCCTAATCACCGCTGATTAACCTAGTTAAACCCTGATTGTCCTGATAAATCGTAAACAAATCCTAAATAAACCCAATTAGGGTAATTAACTGTAATATGTTCTAATTAGGCTCAACTAGCCCTAAGTAGCCCAAATTAGCCCGAATTAATTCTTGAATAACACTAATTGAGTCTAATTAAACGCAATTAACTGTAATCAACCCTAAATAGCTCGAATTGCCCTAATTAACACATTAACTCGACATTTTCACCTTAATTAGCTATTATCTATTTAGATGCGGTGCAAAATCATTTCGTTATAGTGAACTTGAGCAGATAAATTAAATCATCATTCCTAAATCCTTCAATATCTAACGATCCCCCAAATTCTGGATTCTCAAGTAAACCCGCTTTTGGTTGGTAAGTTATGGACTAAAAAATTTCCCTTAGCACATCATGTTGAACAATCTCGTATAAGATCTTATCTTCTGAGACTTCAGATAACACTTTTGGCTTGCAACTCTCCATGTCTGCAAAAGAGAAGACTTTCTGAGACAAATTAAAGGTCTTTCCCAGCCTATCGCAAACATTTCCTGCCCTCCATTGTTCCTGAGGTAATTAGATGGTATATGTACACAGTTTTCTTCTGACCAATCATGTAGGCCCGACATATGGCTTGCCTTTAAACTGATGGGTTCCAACCAATATCAAGCAAAACAACTCTCGACACCCCAACCAATATCAAGCACTCGGAAGCTGGTTCCACAAAAAATAGCTTTCAGCTTTGAAATGCCATGAAATTTAAGATATTGAAGCATCTCAATAGTTTAACGTCCTCATGAAATTACTAAGCAAAACTGCATTGGTTTGCTATTTTTAAATCCACCATGAAGTCTTTCACCGACAACATCGTTTAACCCCCTTCGCGACCTAGAAAATTCTCAAATTTTCTGAAATTTTAGATCTCCCATAAATAGTTTCTTTGCATTTTGTCCAAATCTGCACCGAACTATTTTTAAAATTTCGAACAATGGACTACCTAAGAATTAGCAAGCTTTAGTGATGTTTACAGTTACTGTTCATTCTTACACAGATTAACCACACCCACATCTTCACCTTGATACACACACATCTCTTTCTTCCTCCCATCAATTTTTTTTTCTGTAAAAAAATATATATAAATCGATGAAATAACAGTACAACATATACAAGGGGCATACCCCCGGAATACAATAATAGAAACCCAAGTTTCGCTAAACAAGAGCTAATAAGTAGACCTGAACTTGGCTGAAATACGCCACACTGGCATCAAAAACAAAAGAGGTAATATGTAACCACTGAAGGCAGTTCAACAAAAGAAAGGAAATAGAAAGACCAATAGTGACCTCATGAAGGTAACATCAAAAGGGGAAGCCACCTGGAGAGTCTGAAGATCCTGATAGAGTGACCAATCGTACTAGCAAAAGCGCCAAATTATGCTAAAAACTGCAAGCGTCTGTCTGTACGTGGATCAACCCCTCATATATCAATCTGGACAAAACCTGTCAATCCACAGTAGTCATCATAAGGATACACCATTATCATGTGAAAAAGCCACCTGGATCAAGCCATCCTCCTAAACCAATCACTCAACCTAGCAACCATGACACTACTCCTCACTCTGCTGCACCTACAAAGGTCAACGGATGGGACATGGAGAACGGGCACTCATGGCATCAACCAGAGTCTCCACACGCCAAACATCAATGAGGTATACAGCCCGAATCAGAATACAATGTATAAGGTTATACCCCAGGGAAGGAGACCCTTATGACAATATCAATCACCCGTAAAAAACAAGAGGCTAAAAGAGACTAAAACATAGAAACCTCCCAAAGGCCCTCAGTAAAATAGGTACTCGGGGCGTACCTCGGGAAGCTAACAAGAACAACATACGCGGGACATGCTCTTTTTTTCCCCTCTTTTCCATCTTTTGTCTTACTTTTCGGTAAATAAATATAAGAACCAATGAAAATAGGAACAACATATGCAAAGCGCATACCCCGGAGGCATAGTAAAGTTTAGTGCATAGCTAATATAGTATAACTGCACATAAGTACAACCACATTCATAACCCAGGCCATATACTAACAAAAGAAGGAAACTAAAAAATAAGCACGAATAGAATAACATGAATCAAATCCCCTCAACAAAAGTTGAGGACCCTCCTGCAAAGGGTCCCCTGAGAGGAGGTAGAAAGGGCATATCCAGCTGATGAAGACATAGCATGGATACGGGTATGAAATCCATCAAGTCGAACAACAAGTGACCAGGGAAAGAAACCCCACCTAGCCAAGAGGCTACCAGGACCTTACCCGTAAGACAAGAGTGAGAGAATAAGTCGGCTTATAAAGCTGGAGATAAGGGAAAGAGCCATACCTGAAGGATTTAACTCCCGTCCATCGTCAAAAGGTATGATAACTGTAGGAAGGTATGATAACCGCATGAAGCACCTCATCAAACCACCACTAGCCACGCTCGTCACTCAGAAAGAACACTCATCCCTCTAGCCAGCTACCCAGGGCAGTGGCCTTAAATCACTTCCGTTGTCGAGTGCCATATCTCACCACCCCAATGAAAAAAGATGGAGACTGAACGCCACCCATAACCAAATATCATCAAACTTTTACTCGGGCGGGATCAAGCGAATATGGAGTCAGGGAGTTGCCATTCACCCTGGAACCATCGATTAGTTGAGGAATTGGCTACTTTTCTACAAGAGAACAACCTCCAACGAATGATCTGCATAAGACCTGTAGAACAAGAACTACATCAGTATACTGATTCTAGAAGGAACGAAAATTCCGTTATCTCCAAATGTAGTACACCAATGCTGCAAAAGCTATCCGACAAACCAATGCTGGGAAACTAGGGCCTTGCCACTCAGAGGAAGCTCTATCAATTGTATCGTGCCAACTTAATATAGGTCAGTTAAGATTGCATTTCTTTTGAATAATAGACCAGAATCTATGCGTAAAAGGGAAACTAAAAAATAGACCATGGAACTTAAAAGGAATGCGACAGTAAACACAGCTCATGCTAGGAATGACATGAAATGTAAATAACCTATCATGCGTGCTAGGAATGACATGAAATGTAAATAACCTATCATGTGTGCTAGGAATGACATGAAATGTAAATAACCTATCATGCGTGCTTAATCTCTCCCTAATGGCCAGCCACAAGATGAAGTTATAGCTTGAAACACGCCATTTACACGATGGTAGGCAAGCCCATCTGGCTAAAGACCACTTGTGTTGAAGGGCTTCCCACGTACTCGCAATGGAACTTAAAAGGAATGTGACAGAAAACACAGCTCATGCTAGGAATGACATGAAATGTAAATAACCTATCATGCGTGCTAGGAATGACATGAAATGTAAATAACCTATCATGCGTGCTTAATCTCTCCCTAATGGCCAGCCACAAGATGAAGTTATTGCCTGGAACACGCCATTTACACGATGGTAGGCAAGCCCATCTGGCTAAAGACCATTTGTGTTGAAGGGCTTCCCACGTACTCGCAATGGAGAACTCCTCAGAACCACTAACCATCCAGACGATTCTATCAGGCGTATTTGGGGCAGGACAGAAAAGAGCTAGGGGTACTCTCACACAACTCCATAAGCTCAAGTGTATTGGACACATGCCAACACAAGATGGAGCCCAAAATCACATCGAAAACCCTAGCTCGCCTACCTAGACCCAAGTCAAAAATTGTAACGACCTGGTCCACGGCCCCACCACAGGGCATTGCCTCCCTCAAAAGGGCTAGCCAAGTTGGTACTTATGAGTTCATAGGCAGGGTCTTATAAGGTCAATCACAAACTCTCCCATAACCGATGTGGGATATTACAATCTCCTCACCTTATTCCTTAGCGTCCTCGCTAAGGCTCGGTCACACATAGCCCAGAATCTTCCTCTCTAGCCAATGTGGGATATACCCAGCTCACCCTTCGTCGCTCCAACCATCCTTTTGATGTGGGATATACCTGGGCTTGCCTTCGTTTCCCCCAACCATCGGCAACCCGACTGGACAGCCCAGCCCGAGCTTTCTAGAGTCAGCTCTGATACCATCTCTATCACGACCCGAACCTACGGGTGAGCCCATGTGTTAGGCACGTGACCGGCCGCAGGCCCATTCGGGCACCTACTAGGGCACTACCAGGCCTTACTATAACCTGTAATTTGATATTTGAGTCAAACTCCTAGACTACCAATAAACCTAAATAAAACCCTTATTACATGTCCTTGAAATTTTACGAAGAACTCGAGGAGACTTAAGCTTCCTACATTAGTTGATCAAACAATAGGTATTGAACTAATATTCTCGAACGATAAACACTTTTATGATTCTACGGGTTCTCCTCCGGCATTTCTCCCTCGTGCTGCTCATACGGGTCTGCTTCCTTTAGATCATCACCTGAAAAATAAGGAATGAGCGAAAGCCTGGCAAGTACACAAACCATGTTCCTAAAATAGGTTTGAAGATTTCAAAACATGCCATGGATTTCTCTTTTGACAAAATTAGTAATTCATGTTTACCATCCTTAAAAACATTCTTCAATACATATACACATATATGAAAGTTCAGAAAAGGTTTTCAAATCAGAGTAAAATCATCGGGAATTTCCTTTGCATCAATCACAGATATTTCATTACTTAGGTGTGCTGCGATCAGTGTACGAGGCCCCCTAACTAGGGCCCGAAATCCCTCCTACACGCCGGATAAAATTTTGTGGATGCAAGGGCAAACCACCAGCACTAGTACTGTGCATCAACGTACAAGCCCCATTAATCAGGGCCCGAAATCCAACATTCCCCCGTTGGATATGGGGCACAGCCACCAAGTCGAGTTCCATAGCTCATTCAACACGTACGCAGTGTAATTCTACTGTTCACATAGAATTCCATGGCATTCTCTTAAACTAAATTTCTCATCAAATGATTTAGCAATAAAACATATGCAGAACAAGACTTTAAACTTTCATTTAATCAAATCATATGTACATTTATAGGCTTTGCAAATAAGTATACGGAGGAACATGACAGAAATACTTATCTCGCTCAATAACTAGTTCTTGAGCTCGTTCAAAAGCCGGTCCTATCTCTCGTCTATCAAAACCTAAATAACAAACCACACGGATGTCATTCATTGCCGCTCGAGCATACCTAAGCATTAAGTTAATCAAGTGAGTGAAATTACAAAACCGCCCCTAGACTTCTATAAAATTACCTATTTACCCCCGACATCTAACGTACCGTTACACACCTAGATATAACCCAAAAGAATCTTTTAAATAGCTAGGTGAGTTTTTCAGACAATAATGGCTTTTCGGGAAATTTTCCGCTCGGAACCCTAAACCGCTCCTTAAATTGAACACTAAGATTCCTATTTTAAAATATATTCAAACCAAAATGCCACGAAATTTCAGATATTCAAGCATAGCAGTAATTTTAGATCACTGTAAAATTCTAGGTTAAAAATATTTTTGTTTACTATACCAAATAATTCAAAAACCTGTTTTCAAAATAAAATTATTTGATTCCATTCTCAAGCCCGGAAAAATCCCAGAAAATCCCACGTCGAGTGTCTCGCCAAAATAATAGGAGTTTTAGTTTTCCATTTTGCCTAAATCTATTTGGAATTGGTCTTTAAAAATATCTCTGTAAAGACTATTGTAAAAGTATCAGAATTTAATGACCTAATTTACTATTTTCAAATACACCAAAATCCCTTGTTCTGATAAAATTAGTTAGCATGCTTGCCAAACTCAGAAAAATCTAAAACTTTTCCAAATTGTATTTCTTGTAAAACTAATATGAGTTACTCTTTTGAACTTCATCCAAATAAGTTCCTAGATATATCTAAAAGTTTTGGAAAGGAAATTGCTTAAGGAACCTTTCTTTTAGCGACACTTTTACATTCAATAACTGAACCCAATTTTTTCTCCCTCTCCTTCTCTGTGCAGATCCTCTTCAATCCCACTTACACTCACAATACCGCCCATCGCCTCACCAGTATGCACACACTGTACCCATATACTGTTGCACAATTCTCACATTTTATATACACACCCACACAAGACTCACCTACACGCACATATATATATATATATATATATATATATATATATATATATATATAATGTAGCGGACGATAATTTAGCGTCCGCTACATTATGTAGCGGACAGTGCTAGCGCTAGCAACAGATCAGCTCCCATATATATATATATATCAATTTCACCGGGTATTACACCCACAACCAACTTGCATGCACACATCATGTTCAGTACATGCATTCACCTATTGCTCCACACCTCACTGCAACAAAGGAACACACTTGGCACTTCTCTTCACTCACACGCACCTATACACTCCCTTTCACCATATACACACATGCACACTCATCTGTTTCAACACACACAAAACCCATTACTTTGCCTTCACCCTCACCCATCTATATATATTATACATAAAATAAAACTCCCACAAAACTCCTTCAAAGCTACTGCCGTGAGGCAGTAGCATCATCTTCTTGCCCACCCATTCATGGCACACCCATATATACATATACACATTTTCTCTCAACTCTCACAGTAATAAACACATATATACACATTGTTGCACATCATACTCCCATTATATACACACCCACTCACAATACACACACACACCCCCAAATGCATAGATCCCACATACCCATATATATATGGCTGTCTTCGCAGCCCATGCACTCACACAAATACACGCGACACACACACACACAGCATACACTCACGTCTGCAAACAGCACACACTCACGCACCCTCGCACCGCACACACTAACCCCGCGTTCAATATACCCTCCCCACTGCTCACGACAGCTTGTTTTTGAGCCCACTGCCTTACGGCAGTGGTGCTCTTCTGCCGAAATATCACACCTGTTACCACAATATTTCCAAAACCCACATCATATTACACTAAACGATCTTCACGGCAGCCATGGTTTTTCCCCCGTCCGAAACCTTTCCTTTCATTTAACTCAGGGAATATCACCTACTGATGGTTTAAAAACACACACCAAGATCCTGCTCTTTTCAGGGTTTCCTATCCAATTCTTTAATTAAACTAGTAGGAATATATAGTCACAGCCACCATGGCTGTGACTTGTTGAGTTTTTCCACCATTTCCCAGCCTTGTTTAACCCCATAGATCTCGAAAATACAAAAGGAAAGAGAGCTAGACGCTTACCCGAATCTTGCCGGAAGCTCTTCGATCCCTCCTTAATCTCCCTCTCGTATCCTTTGCCGTGAACAAAAGTGGCCGCAAGTGGAAAACAAGATTAGGGTCGGCTGTAATCATGAAGTGTGTGTGTGTGTGTGTATATAACAAACCCTAGGTTTAAACATTTTCAAAAACTCCCCTTAAACTTGTTTAGTAATTTAATTTTCACCCTAAGTTTCCTCTTATTTTTATTAGGCTGAAACAAGGATTAAATGCACATAAAACCCCATACTTTGGGGTCATTTACACGGAACACCCCATGGTTTGAATTTTGATTCCCACCACCCCAAACTTCCAATTTTGGTGCACATAGCACCATTTGACGGTTGAAATTCAAAATCTGAGAACGGCTGTTATAATTTCAAGGTCAAAATGTACACTTCACTGAAATGTCCTTGTTGGCAGCCACATAACCCAAATGTTGGAGTTTTACCCCTCTCTCTCTCTCGAAGGTGTTGGCAGCCACATCACCCAAAAGCTGAAAACCCTGTTTCTGCAAGTTGAAAGCTAAAATGGTATATATATTGCAGACTCAAAGACAATCCAAAGTAGCTGATTAGCCAACTGCCATTCCTCCAAATAGCTAAATCCTTGCCGCTTCACGATGTTGTCCATGTATTTCCATCTTAGCCCCCATCTCTTTCCCCCACTCGTCTGTAGCTGCAACTTTCGTCCCTCATCCAAGCTATTCAGCTAGATGCACTGCATAACCATCACCCTCACAAACAATACTTCAACTCAACCATCTCCAAATGATTTCGGGTAAAGAGCTCTTTAAATGACTGTGAAGACGAAATCTGGGGACTTCTACAAACTTAAGCCAAGAAATCTGGGGACTTCTACAAACTTAAGCCATTCGGCCATCAACAGATTAACACACAATACACACGAGCATCGCATATTCACACAACACTACAGATTATCGCACACCCGAAGCACACACCCTTTGCCCCAACACCTTCGAGAGATTATTCTATGCCATCCCAAGCTGCTAGTGATGGTTCTTCCATGACAGCGTAGATCATTTTTGGAGGAGGGATAGAAAGAGTGTCGATCAGTGTTGCCGAAAGGTGGAAGAGTTGGATGTGCCGTCTCAGGAAGGTGGGGGAGGTGGAGGTGTCATCGTCGGCACCAGTAATTTAGGGTTCAACAGATCAGAAGATGTGTCATTCGACTATGTCGTCGCCGGTGGGTGATGGTTCTTCCATGGCAGCGATTTCAGGCTGCTTCGATTTTCGTAAAAAAGAGGTATTGTAGATCACGTCGCTGGAAGATGGAGGAGGTGGATGTACTGTTGTCGTGTCGTTGCCGGGAGGTGGAGGGCGTGGAGGAGTCCTCTCAGCTAGCAGATGAAATGAGAGAGGGGGGGAGAGAGAGAGTCTGACTTGGAGAGAGAATATTAGGTTGGCAGTGTGTTTATGGAGGAAGTTACATTTATGCCCTTTGGCTTCTAACAGACATCCCAAAAATTGACTAAAAACCGTCAAATGGTGCTATGTGCACCAAAATTGAAAGTTTGGGGTGGTGGGAATCAAAATTCAAACCCTAGGGTGTTTAGTGTAAATGACCGAAAAGTATGGGGTTTTATGTGCATTTAATCCCTGAAACAATTATTCATGCTATATATATACTAAAAGAAAATTATTAACGAGTTGTTGCTTCACTCGTTCCATCGATTGTCACTATAAGTCGCTCAAATAAAAATATATAATGTACCAATGCTACGTAAGAGTTCGTCGCTAAAAACTTTATCTTTGCCCCGAAAGAATAATTATAATAAAGAAAAAAAATGTTCTTGGCATTACATTCTCCCCTCCTTTAAAAGAATTTGGTCCTCCAAATTTACGTACCTCAGGTTTGAAACAGGTGAGGGTATTTGCTTCTGACTTCGTTTTCGTGTTCCCACGTGGCCTCCTCAACTGCATGGTTTCTCCACATGACCTTTACCAAGGAAAATTTTCTTAGTCCGTAGTGTCTGCTCCTTATAATCCAAGATTTGAACCGATTGTTCGATATAGGTGAAGTCTTCTCTAATCTGTAAGGGCTCCTGTTGTAATACATGCGTAGGGTCCGGGATGTACTTCCTTAGCATGGATACGTGAAACACATTATGGACACCGGCTAATTTCGGTGGCAATGCTACACGGTAGGCGAGAGAACCAATTTTGTCCAGTATCTCAAAAGGTCCCACATACCTATGGCTCAATTTCCCCTTCTTCCCAAATCGTAGTACTCCTTTCATTGGTGACACCCTTAAAAATACCCGGTCGCCCACTTGGAATTCTAAGTCTCGTCTGCGTATATCCGCATAACTCTTCTGTCTGCTTTGAGCACCCCGTAATTTCTCTTTAATAATCTTGACCTTTTCCAAAGTCAATTGCACTAGCTCTTGTCCCAACAGTTTCCTTTCCGCTACCTCATCCCAACATAGTGGAAATCTACACTTCCTACCATTTAAGGCTTTGAAAGGAGCTATTCCAATGCTACTCTGGTAACTGTTGTTGTAATAAAACTCGATCAGTGGCAAGTGGCCATCCCAGCTAACCTTGAAATCTAGCACGCAAGCCCGCAATAGATCTTCTAATGTCTGGATAGTCCTTTCCGACTAACCATCTGTTTGGGGGTGGAAGACCGTGCTGAACTGTAGTTTAGTACCGAAATGCATGTTGTAAGCTTCCCCAAATTTTAGACACAAAATGAGGGTCTCTATCCAAAACGATTGAGACTTGAATACCATGTAAGCATACGATCTCCTCTACGTAGGTGGTAGCCAACTTGTCCATCGAATAGGTCATCCAGACAGGTAAGAAGTGCGCACACTTCGTCAATCTTTCTACTACTACCCATATAGCGTCATGTCCAGAACGGGTCTTTGGTAATCCAGAAACAAAATCCATAGTTATGTGTTCCCACTTCCATTCTGGTATCGGTAATGGCTGTAATGGCCTGGCCGATCTTTGGTGTTCCACCTTCACCTGCTGGCTACTAGGCATCTGGATACAAACT
>JAVXUO010000885.1:0-16637 GCA_033065855.1 Escallonia rubra | reverse complement strand
ATGAAGTTATTGCCTGGAACACGCCATTTACACGATGGTAGGCAAGCCCATCTGGCTAAAGACCATTTGTGTTGAAGGGCTTCCCACGTACTCGCAATGGAGAACTCCTCAGAACCACTAACCATCCAGACGATTCTATCAGGCATATTTGGGGCAGGACAGAAAAGAGCTAGGGGTACTCTCACACAACTCCATAAGCTCAAGTGTATTGGACACATGCCAACACAAGATGGAGACCAAAATCACATCGAAAACCCTAGCTCGCCTACCTAGACCCAAGTCAAAAATTGTAACGACCTGGTCCACGGCCCCACCACAGGGCATTGCCTCCCTCAAAAGGGCTAGCCAAGTTGGTACTTATGAGTTCATAGGCAGGGTCTTATAAGGTCAATCACAAACTCTCCCATAACCGATGTGGGATATTACAATCTCCTCACCTTATTCCTTAGCGTCCTCGCTAAGGCTCGGTCACACATAGCCCAGAATCTTCCTCTCTAGCCAATGTGGGATATACCCAGCTCACCCTTCGTCGCTCCAACCATCCTTTTGATGTCGGATATATCCGGGCTTGCCTTCGTTTCCCCAACCATCGGCAACCCGACTGGACAGCCCAGCCCGAGCTTTCTAGAGTCAGCTCTGATACCATCTCTATCACGACCCGAACCTACGGGTGAGCCCATGTGTTAGGCACGTGACCGGCCGCAGGCCCATTCGGGCACCTACTAGGGCACTACCAGGCCTTACTATAACCTGTAATTTGATATTTGAGTCAAACTCCTAGACTACCAATAAACCTAAATAAAACCCTTATTACATGTCCTTGAAATTTTACGAAGAACTCGAGGAGACTTAAGCTTCCTACATTAGTTGATCAAACAATAGGTATTGAACTAATATTCTCGAACGATAAACACTTTTATGATTCTACGGGTTCTCCTCCGGCATTTCTCCCTCGTGCTGCTCATACGGGTCTGCTTCCTTTAGATCATCACCTGAAAAATAAGGAATGAGCGAAAGCCTAACAACTACACAAACCATATTCCTAAAATAGGTTTGAAGATTTCAAAACATGCCATGGATTTCTCTTTTGACAAAATTAGTAATTCATGTTTACCATCCTTAAAAACATTCTTCAATACATATACACATATATGAAAGTTCAGAAAAGGTTTTCAAATCAGAGTAAAATCATCGGGAATTTCCTTTGCATCAATCACAGATATTTCATTACTTAGGTGTGCTGCGATCAGTGTACGAGGCCCCCTAACTAGGGCCCGAAATCCCTCCTACACGCCGGATAAAATTTTGTGGATGCAAGGGCAAACCACCAGCACTAGTACTGTGCATCAACGTACAAGCCCCATTAATCAGGGCCCGAAATCCAACATTCCCCCGTTGGATATGGGGCACAGCCACCAAGTCGAGTTCCATAGCTCATTCAACACGTACGCAGTGTAATTCTACTGTTCACATAGAATTCCATGGCATTCTCTTAAACTAAATTTCTCATCAAATGATTTAGCAATAAAACATATGCAGAACAAGACTTTAAACTTTCATTTAATCAAATCATATGTACATTTATAGGCTTTGCAAATAAGTATACGGAGGAACATGACAGAAATACTTATCTCGCTCAATAACTAGTTCTTGAGCTCGTTCAAAAGCCGGTCCTATCTCTCGTCTATCAAAACCTAAATAACAAACCACACGGATGTCATTCATTGCCGCTCGAGCATACCTAAGCATTAAGTTAATCAAGTGAGTGAAATTACAAAACCGCCCCTAGACTTCTATAAAATTACCTATTTACCCCCGACATCTAACGTACCGTTACACACCTAGATATAACCCAAAAGAATCTTTTAAATAGCTAGGTGAGTTTTTCAGACAATAATGGCTTTTCGGGAAATTTTCCGCTCGGAACCCTAAACCGCTCCTTAAATTGAACACTAAGATTCCTATTTTAAAATATATTCAAACCAAAATGCCACGAAATTTCAGATATTCAAGCATAGCAGTAATTTTAGATCACTGTAAAATTCTAGGTTAAAAATATTTTTGTTTACTATACCAAATAATTCAAAAACCTGTTTTCAAAATAAAATTATTTGATTCCATTCTCAAGCCCGGAAAAATCCCAGAAAATCCCACGTCGAGTGTCTCGCCAAAATAATAGGAGTTTTAGTTTTCCATTTTGCCTAAATCTATTTGGAATTGGTCTTTAAAAATATCTCTGTAAAGACTATTGTAAAAGTATCAGAATTTAATGACCTAATTTACTATTTTCAAATACACCAAAATCCCTTGTTCTGATAAAATTAGTTAGCATGCTTGCCAAACTCAGAAAAATCTAAAACTTTTCCAAATTGTATTTCTTGTAAAACTAATATGAGTTACTCTTTTGAACTTCATCCAAATAAGTTCCTAGATATATCTAAAAGTTTTGGAAAGGAAATTGCTTAAGGAACCTTTCTTTTAGCGACACTTTTACATTCAATAACTGAACCCAATTTTTTCTCCCTCTCCTTCTCTGTGCAGATCCTCTTCAATCCCACTTACACTCACAATACCGCCCATCGCCTCACCAGTATGCACACACTGTACCCATATACTGTTGCACAATTCTCACATTTTATATACACACCCACACAAGACTCACCTACACGCACATAATATATATATATATATATATATATATATATATATATATATATATGTAGCGGACGATAATTTAGCGTCCGCTACATTATGTAGCGGACAGTGCTAGCGCTAGCAACAGATCAGCTCCATATATATATATATATCAATTTCACCGGGTATTACACCCACAACCAACTTGCATGCACACATCATGTTCAGTACATGCATTCACCTATTGCTCCACACCTCACTGCAACAAAGGAACACACTTGGCACTTCTCTTCACTCACACGCACCTATACACTCCCTTTCACCATATACACACATGCACACTCATCTGTTTCAACACACACAAAACCCATTACTTTGCCTTCACCCTCACCCATCTATATATATTATACATAAAATAAAACTCCCACAAAACTCCTTCAAAGCTACTGCCGTGAGGCAGTAGCATCATCTTCTTGCCCACCCATTCATGGCACACCCATATATACATATACACATTTTCTCTCAACTCTCACAGTAATAAACACATATATACACATTGTTGCACATCATACTCCCATTATATACACACCCACTCACAATACACACACACACCCCCAAATGCATAGATCCCACATACCCATATATATATGGCTGTCTTCGCAGCCCATGCACTCACACAAATACACGCGACACACACACACACAGCATACACTCACGTCTGCAAACAGCACACACTCACGCACCCTCGCACCGCACACACTAACCCCGCGTTCAATATACCCTCCCCACTGCTCACGACAGCTTGTTTTTGAGCCCACTGCCTTACGGCAGTGGTGCTCTTCTGCCGAAATATCACACCTGTTACCACAATATTTCCAAAACCCACATCATATTACACTAAACGATCTTCACGGCAGCCATGGTTTTTCCCCCGTCCGAAACCTTTCCTTTCATTTAACTCATGCAATATCACCTACCAATGGTTTAAAAACACACACCAAGATCCTGCTCTTTTCAGGGTTTCCTATCCAATTCTTTAATTAAACTAGTAGGAATATATAGTCACAGCCACCATGGCTGTGACTTGTTGAGTTTTTCCACCATTTCCCAGCCTTGTTTAACCCCATAGATCTCGAAAATACAAAAGGAAAGAGAGCTAGACGCTTACCCGAATCTTGCCGGAAGCTCTTCGATCCCTCCTTAATCTCCCTCTCGTATCCTTTGCCGTGAACAAAAGTGGCCGCAAGTGGAAAACAAGATTAGGGTCGGCTGTAATCATGAAGTGTGTGTGTGTGTGTGTATATAACAAACCCTAGGTTTAAACATTTTCAAAAACTCCCCTTAAACTTGTTTAGTAATTTAATTTTCACCCTAAGTTTCCTCTTATTTTTATTAGGCTGAAACAAGGATTAAATGCACATAAAACCCCATACTTTGGGGTCATTTACACGGAACACCCCATGGTTTGAATTTTGATTCCCACCACCCCAAACTTCCAATTTTGGTGCACATAGCACCATTTGACGGTTGAGATTCAAAATCTGAGAACGGCTGTTATAATTTCAAGGTCAAAATGTACACTTCACTGAAATGTCCTTGTTGGCAGCCACATAACCCAAATGTTGGAGTTTTACCCCTCTCTCTCTCGAAGGTGTTGGCAGCCACATCACCCAAAAGCTGAAAACCCTGTTTCTGCAAGTTGAAAGCTAAAATGGTATATATATTGCAGACTCAAAGACAATCCAAAGTAGCTGATTAGCCAACTGCCATTCCTCCAAATAGCTAAATCCTTGCCGCTTCACGATGTTGTCCATGTATTTCCATCTTAGCCCCCATCTCTTTCCCCCACTCGTCTGTAGCTGCAACTTTCGTCCCTCATCCAAGCTATTCAGCTAGATGCACTGCATAACCATCACCCTCACAAACAATACTTCAACTCAACCATCTCCAAATGATTTCGGGTAAAGAGCTCTTTAAATGACTGTGAAGACGAAATCTGGGGACTTCTACAAACTTAAGCCAAGAAATCTGGGGACTTCTACAAACTTAAGCCATTCGGCCATCAACAGATTAACACACAATACACACGAGCATCGCATATTCACACAACACTACAGATTATCGCACACCCGAAGCACACACCCTTTGCCCCAACACCTTCGAGAGATTATTCTATGCCATCCCAAGCTGCTAGTGATGGTTCTTCCATGACAGCGTAGATCATTTTTGGAGGAGGGATAGAAAGAGTGTCGATCAGTGTTGCCGAAAGGTGGAAGAAGTGGATGTGCCGTCTCAGGAAGGTGGGGGAGGTGGAGGTGTCATCGTCGGCACCAGTAATTTAGGGTTCAACAGATCAGAAGATGTGTCATTCGACTATGTCGTCGCCGGTGGGTGATGGTTCTTCCATGGCAGCGATTTCAGGCTGCTTCGATTTTCGTAAAAAAGAGGTATTGTAGATCACGTCGCTGGAAGATGGAGGAGGTGGATGTACTGTTGTCGTGTCGTTGCCGGGAGGTGGAGGGCGTGGAGGAGTCCTCTCAGCTAGCAGATGAAATGAGAGAGAGGGGGGGGGAGAGAGAGAGAGTCTGACTTGGAGAGAGAATATTAGGTTGGCAGTGTGTTTATGGAGGAAGTTACATTTATGCCCTTTGGCTTCTAACAGACATCCCAAAAATTGACTAAAAACCGTCAAATGGTGCTATGTGCACCAAAATTGAAAGTTTGGGGTGGTGGGAATCAAAATTCAAACCCTAGGGTGTTTAGTGTAAATAACCGAAAAGTATGGGGTTTTATGTGCATTTAATCCCTGAAACAATTATTCATGCTATATATATACTAAAAGAAAATTATTAACGAGTTGTTGCTTCACTCGTTCCATCGATTGTCACTATAAGTCGCTCAAATAAAAATATATAATGTACCAATGCTACGTAAGAGTTCGTCGCTAAAAACTTTATCTTTGCCCCGAAAGAATAATTATAATAAAGAAAAAAATGTTCTTGGCATTACATTCTCCCCTCCTTTAAAAGAATTTGGTCCTCCAAATTTACGTACCTCAGGTTTGAAACAGGTGAGGGTATTTGCTTCTGACTTCGTTTTCGTGTTCCCACGTGGCCTCCTCAACTGCATGGTTTCTCCACATGACCTTTACCAAGGAAAATTTTCTTAGTCCGTAGTGTCTGCTCCTTATAATCCAAGATTTGAACCGATTGTTCGATATAGGTGAAGTCTTCTCTAATCTGTAAGGGCTCCTGTTGTAATACATGCGTAGGGTCCGGGATGTACTTCCTTAGCATGGATACGTGAAACACATTATGGACACCGGCTAATTTCGGTGGCAATGCTACACGGTAGGCGAGAGAACCAATTTTGTCCAGTATCTCAAAAGGTCCCACATACCTATGGCTCAATTTCCCCTTCTTCCCAAATCGTAGTACTCCTTTCATTGGTGACACCCTTAAAAATACCCGGTCGCCCACTTGGAATTCTAAGTCTCGTCTGCGTATATCCGCATAACTCTTCTGTCTGCTTTGAGCACCCCGTAATTTCTCTTTAATAATCTTGACCTTTTCCAAAGTCAATTGTACTAGCTCTAGTCCCAACAGTTTCCTTTCCCCTACCTCATCCCAACATAGTGGCGATCTGAACTTCCTACCATATAAGGCTTTGAAGGGAGCCATTCCAATGCTACTCTGGTAACTGTTGTTGTAAGAAAACTCGATCAGTGGCAAGTGGTCATCCTAGCTACCCTTGAAATCTAGCACGCAAGTCCGCAATAGATCTTCTAATGTCTGGATAGTCCTTTTCGACTGACCGTCGGTTTGGGGATGGAAGGTTGTGCTGAACTGTAGTCTAGTACCGAATGCATGTTATAAGCTTCCCCAGAATTTGGACACAAAACAAGGGTCTCTATCTGAAACGATTGAGACTTGAATGCCTTGTAAACGCACTATCTCCTCTACGTAGGTGGTAGCTAACTTGTCCATCGAATAGGTCATCCAGACAGGTAAGAAGTGCGCACACTTCGTCAATCTTTCTACTACTACCCATATAGCGTCATGTCCAGAACGGGTCTTTGGTAATCCAGAAACAAAATCCATAGTTATGTGTTCCCACTTCCATTCTGGTATCGGTAATGGCTGTAATGGCCTGGCCGATCTTTGGTGTTCCACCTTCACCTGCTGGCTACTAGGCATCTGGATACAAACTCTGCAATCTCCTTTTTTGTGCCTCCAGGATGAATCGAGTAACCTGATCTGTGAGCTTCTTCTAAAATTTTCCTTTTTAAACTAGGGTTACCTGGCACGCAGATCGTATTGCCAAAACGGAGTATTCCATCTTGCAACTTGTACTCAGATCTATCTCTTTTCTTTACCTCTTCTATTATCTTAAGTAGATGTTCATCGGTCTCCTGACCTATTTTAATTATCTCGATTAAAGTAGGTCATACCACCAGGTTTCTACGTGAACTATCCTTGTTCGAGTTTCGAATCCTGACATCCAAGTCCAATTTCCTCATATCTTCTAATAAATGTCAATGTCTTGTGATTAGGGTGGCCATTGATGAAGACGACTTCCTACTAAGTGCATCGGCAACTACATTTGCCTTCCCTGGGTGGTATAGGATGTAAAGGTCGTAAGCCTTTAGTAGTTCTAAACATCGCCTCTGTCTCAGGTTCAATTCCTTCTGGGTGAATATGTACTTCAGGCTTTTATGGCCAGTAAAAATCTCACAGGGTTCTCTATATAGGTAGTGTCTCCAGATCCTTAAGGCAAAAATCACCGCCGCCAGCTCTAGGTCATGGGTTGGATAACTCTTGTCATTAGGTTTCAATTGTCTAGAGGCGTAGGCAATCACCTTTTCATTCTGCATGAGTACGCACCTTAGACCTTTGTGGGAGGCATCGCTATAAATCGTGAAACCATCTGACCCACAAGGATGTGTAAATATGAGGGTCATGACTAGCCTCTCCTTCAACTCTTGAAAGCTTTTTTCATAATCTTCGCTCCATTCAAACTTGACTCCTTTTTAGGTTAGGCGGGTTAAAGGTGTTGCTATCCGAGAGAACCCTTCTCGTGCGAAGCGTCGTCTTGGGCACATGCTCCGCCTTGATCTTTAGCGGGTAATACCCCAAACGAAGGTCAATCTTTGAAAACCACTTCGCCCCCTGTAATTGATCGACCAGGTCATCTATTCAGAGCAAACGGTAATGATTTCTTATCATCACCTTGTTTAACTCTCGATAATCGATGCACAATCTCATTGTCCCATCTTCCTTCTTACAAATAGTACGGGTGCACCATAGGGCGACGCACTAGGGCGAATGAACCATTTGTCTAGAAGGTCCTGCAGTTGGTCTTAAATTCTCTCAACTCCACGGGTTCCATACGATAGGGTGCTTAAGAGATAGGGGGAATCCCCGAAATCAAATCAATCTTAAATTCAACTTCCCTATCGGACGGCATCCCCGATAAATCTTCGGGAAACACCTTCAGAAAATCTTTCACCATCGAAATGTCCTCTAGCTTCAATTCCTTTTGCTGGGTGTCTATAACATATGCCAAGTACCCATGACAACCTTTCCTAAGGAGTCGGTTCGCCTGTAAGGCAGAAACCATAGGTGGAGGGGGTGCAATACTAGATCCTTGGAAGAACAAGTGGTCTTGACATGGGATGTTAAAAGTCACTCTCTTATGGAAGCAATCTATAGAAGCATGATATGCTGCCAACTAATCCATCCCCAGTATAACATCGAACTCCAACATATCTAAACAAATTAGGTTCGCTGCTAGTTCTCTTCCCTTAATTTTTACTAGGCAGTTCTTGACCACTTGGTCCGCAACAACCGAGTCCCCCATTGGGGTACCAATGTGTCACGCCCCCAAACCGGGAGGCCGCGACTTCAAAGCAAATCTCATGATATACTATTACCATATAGATGATGATGGTATAAACAGAGCACTAAAAGCCTCCAAACATATAGTATTACCATATTTAACAAAAGTCTATTACAACGCGTTCCAAAAATATGCCCATACAAAAGGATTTCTAATCGCAGCGGACAAATAGATATACAAAACAATTCTATCAAATTACCCCAACCGGGTAAAGTTCCCAAAAGAAATAAACTACAAAGTTTATCAACCAAAAGCAAAATCTCATAGCTCCAACGCTGCCATAAGAATCAAGAGTCACTTCCTTCACCTGTGGCAAAGGCAAGGTAAGAAGACAAAAGGGTGAGCTCAAATAGCCCAGTAGGGTAGACAAAGGTAAGATGTCAAGCAAATAAGGTATAATCTAATAACAATATGGAATATGAAACAGACCAATCGTGTCTCACTATCAAATGTCGAAGTATCAAAGATTAGCAATTAACCCAGAACACATATCAATAATATGTAGGGTATGCTACAAACATGGAATGACTATGGTGGTCATAAGACCCAAATGTCGAACCAAACATACAAACATCAAACGCGTGCTCCGGAGCGTACTAGGAGGCTTTGGCTCTCTAGTATAACAAATATATGTCCAAAGGACCCTCTCAAGTTGAGAGTTGTTCAACATAGTCAATGTCAATCTTAAACTGACGGTCACAAATGTACAAATTCAAAGTTGAGCATCATTAAGGCACAAATGAGAAAGGGTGAACAATGTTCTCAAGAAGGCAAAAGTGGAGCAATCAATTACAAACGAGCATAGATGAATCAAAAGTGACGAAAGTATAAGCCTTTGGATTTTCGAAGATACCTTTCCATAGCAAAAATCGTATAAACCCTTACCACAGCAAGAAATTGGAAAATCCCTTACCTCAAACAAGCTTTACAAAAGAAAACTTTAAAGCACCAATGAGCTTCCCAAGCCTCCTACTCTCTCTCTCTCTCTCTCCGCCACAAAGGAGCAAGGAACCAAGAACCAAAATGACTAAAATAAAACAAAGAGGCTATTTATATGGGACACAAATCAAGTTTTCATTCGACCGAAAACATCAACTTTAAGTCGACCGAAAACAACTTTCAGTCGACTGAAAGTACATTTCAGTCGACTAAAAGTACTGTTCAAAAATACTGTTCACATACTGTTCATAATACTGTTCACAGTACTGTTCATGGTTACTGTTCACAGTACTGTTCATGGTTACTGTTCATCGACTAAAAACTTTTAGTCGACTCAAACATTTAAATTCGACTAAAAGTGCTTTGATTCGACTAAAATGGTTTAGATTCGACTAAAAGGGTTTAGATTCGACTAAAATGGTTTAGATTCGACTAAAATGGTTTTGATTCGACTAAAAGGGTTTAGATTCGACTAAAATGGTTTTGATTCGACTAAAAGGGTTTAGATTCGACTAAAATGGTTTTGATTCGACTAAAAGGGTTTAGATTCGACTAAAATGGTTTAGATTCGACTAAAATGGTTTTGATTCGACTAAAAGGGTTTAGATTCGACTAAAATGGTTTTGATTCGACTAAAAGGGTTTTGATTCGACTAAAATGGTTTTGATTCGACTAAAAGGGTTTAGATTCGACTAAAATCCTTAAATTTGACTAAAAAGTGACTTTCAGTCGACTGAAAGTGACTTTCAGTCGACTAAAAGGCTTAGATTCGACTAAAAGTACTATTCATTCGACTGAAAGTACTATTCATCAAAAAAAATTTTTTTTTTTTTTTTTTTTTTTTTAAAGCTTAACTTAAAACACAAGAAAGGAAAATTTTGGGGTATTACATTCTCCCCCCCTTAAAAGAATTCCGTCCGCGGAATTAAAACATACCTTAAACATCAAAGAGTTGAGGGTGCTTTTCGCGCATAGCATCCTCGAGTTCCCACGTGGCTTCTTCCACCGAATGGTTACGCCAAAGCACTTTAACCAACTTAATGGTTTTTGTGCGCAAAATTTGATCCTTGCGGTCCAAGATTTTCACTGGGCGTTCCTCGTACGATAGGTCCTCTTGAATCTCCACAGGTTCGAAATGTATGACATGTGAAGAATCTGGCACGTATTTCCTCAAGGTTGATACATGAAACACATCATGTACTTGCGATAAGCTGGGAGGTAAGGCAACTTGGTAAGCGACCGGTCCAACTCTCCGCAAGATCTCAAATGGTCCGATAAATCTAGGGCTAAGCTTGCCCTTCTTCCCAAAACGCATTACTCCCTTCCAAGGCGATACTTTGAGAAATACATGGTCTCCCACTTCGAAATTTAGCTCACGTCTTCTATTATCCGCATAACTCTTTTGACGACTTTGAGCCACTAGCAAATTATCCTTGATCAAACGAACTTTCTCCGAGGTAGCTTGTACTATTTCGGGCCCTAAGGCACCCAAAAGTTTCTCCTCTCCAACTTCGAGCCAACAAATTGGCGTTCTACATCTTCGCCCATACAAGGCCTCAAATGGTGCCATACCAATACTTGCCTGAAAGCTATTGTTGTAAGCAAACTCCACCAGCGGCAATTGATCAGCCCAACTATTCTTAAAGTTTAACGAGCAAGCCCTAAGCATGTCTTCTAAAATCTGAATCGTTCTCTCTGATTGTCCATCACTTTGAGGATGATAAGCCGTACTAAGGTCAAGTTGAGTACCCAAGGCATTTTGCAAACTGCGCCAAAATTTTGACGTAAAACGTGCATCTCTATCCGAAACGATTGAAACGGGTACACCGTGAGTCGAACAATCTCTTGAATGTAAAGTTTGGCTAACCTCTCCAAGCTATAGGTAACCTTAACCGGAATGAAATGTGCTGACTTAGTCAAACGATCAATTATTACCCAAACCGAATCGTGCCCTTGCCTTGTCCTAGGCAACCCCGACACAAAGTCCATGGCAATACGTTCCCACTTCCACTGAGGGATAGTAAGAGGTTGCAGAGGTCCCGCAGGTCGTTGATGTTCCGCTTTAACTTGCTGACAAGTAAGGCATCGAGCGACAAAATCCGCTATCTCCCTTTTCATATCGTTCCACCAAAACACGTCCCGCAAATCTCGATACATCTTAGTGCTACCTGGATGAACTGTGAAGCTGGAATTGTGCGCGTCTCGTAAAATTTCTTCCTTTAATCCCACATCAGAAGGAACACATAATCTGTCTCCAAAACGCAATGCCCCCTCGGCGTCAATTCTGAACTCTGGTTGCTTACCTTCTCCAACTTGTTCTCTAATCTTAACAAATTTTGAATCCAAAATCTGAGCTTGCCTAATTCTTTCGATCAAGGTAGGCCGTGCCATTAAATTCGCCAAATAGTTTCCCGTCCCGGAAACCAAGACATCCACACCCAAACTTTCAAGATCCGCAAGAATTTCCTTACGTGAAGTTAAAAGGGCTGCACACGTACCTGTGTTCTTTCGGCTAAGAGCATCGGCGACCACATTAGCTTTCCCCGGATGATACAAGATCTTGCAGTCATAGTCCTTAAGCAATTCCAACCATCGACGTTGTCGCATATTCAATTCTTTCTGTGTGAATAAAAACTTAAGACTCTTGTGATCTGTGTATATCTCACACGTTTCACCATAGAGATAGTGCCTCCAAATTTTCAAAGCGAAAACCACTGCAGCTAATTCCAAGTCATGTGTTGGGTAGCTCACTTCATACGTTTTGAGTTGTCGCGAGCCATAAGCAATAACTCGCCCATGTTGCATCAATACACATCCCAAACCCTTTCGTGAAGCATCGCTATAAACCACAAATCCTCCGGTCCCCGAAGGTAGAGAAAGGACCGGAGCCAAACTAATCTTTTCTTTAATCCTAGAAAACTGCGATCACACTCTTCTGACCACTCGAACCTAACCTTCTTTCGAGTCAATCGAGTCAAAGGAATAGCGAGTTTTGAAAACCCCTCAATAAATCTGCGATAATAGCCAGCCAAACCAAGGAAACTACGAACTTCACTAACCGTTCTCGGTCTTTCCCAATTCCACACTGCCTCTACCTTGGATGGATCCACCGAGATCCCATCTTTAGATACCACATGCCCTAAAAACACAACTTTTTCAAGCCAAAACTCACATTTATCAAACTTGGCATAAAGCTTCTCTTCCCTCAAAATTTGTAGCACCCTACGTAAATGTTCTTCATGTTCTTCCTTGCTTCTAGAGTAGATCAATATGTCATCGATAAAGACTATGACGAATTGGTCCAAATATCGCTTGAATACGCGATTCATTAAGTCCATAAACGCTGCAGGTGCGTTAGTTAACCCAAACGGCATTACAACAAACTCATAGTGTCCGTACCTCGTGCGAAAAGCAGTCTTGGATATATCATCCTTTCGAATCTTCAATTGATGGTAACCCGATCTCAAATCAATCTTGGAAAAGTATTTCGCACCTTGAAGTTGATCAAACAAATCGTCAATCCGTGGCAAAGGATACTTGTTGCGAACTGTAATACGGTTCAACTCCCTATAGTCAATACACAATCTCAACGTTCCGTCCTTCTTCTTTACAAATAAAACAGGAGCACCCCAAGGAGAGACGCTCGGGCGAATGAAACCTTTCTCGAGCAATTCTTGAAGTTGCACCTTAAGTTCTTTGAGCTCGGCCGGGGCCATACGATAAGGAACCTTAGAAATGGGAGCAGCTCCTGGTATAAGATCTATAACAAACTCGATTTCACGATCTTGAGGAAGACCAGGGAGTTCCTCCGGAAACACATCCGAAAATTCATCAACGACAGGAATAGTGGATAAATTTTGAACAGCTACTCGAGTATCCACAATGTAAGCTAAATATCCTTGACATCCCTTCCGAAGCAAACGCCTAGCCCGCAAGGCAGATACAAGGCAAGATGAAGTAATGGGCGTAGAACCCTTAAACTTGAACTTGGGTTGACCGGGAATCCGGAAATGCACTTCTTTGGCATAGCAATCCAACGAGGCATGGTAGGAAGACAACCAGTCCATACCGAGAATAACGTCAAAATCCCGAATGTCCATAGCTATAAGGTCAGCGGGTAACACTCTACCCTCAATGCGTACCAAGCAAGGCTTGTACACGGTAGATACTAATACAGATTTCCCCACCGGGGTATCAATCATCAAATCAAACTCTAAAAGTCGTGGGTCAGAACCCAACTTACACGCAAGAGAAGGGGTTATAAACGAATGCGTGGATCCAGGGTCAAACAATGCATGAAAAGAATGAGAACCAATCTGAACTGTACCTGCCACTACGTCGTTAGAAGTTGTGGCATCCTTGGCAGTCAAAGCATAAGCACGGCCTTGTACTCTCGGCCTCTTGTCCCCCATTGGCAGTTTAGCTCCAACCGGAGCTTGAGCATTGAAGGTCTTCTCTTTCTTCGGATATGGGCATTCCATAGCATAATGCCCTACCTTCCCACAGTTGAAACATGAATTTGTCAAACGATGGCAAGGCTTGTCCCCATGATTTTTGCCACAAGTAGCGCAAACTTTCGTACCCCCTTGAGTCGATTTCATACCTTCCTGTAAAGTGGCTTTCCTCTTGTTCTGACCACCGCTCTTGCTCTTGTCCAAAGTTTCTGCACGGCTTCTTTTGTGCCTCAATTCCTCTTGCTCCTTCAAAAATTCCCCGTAGTCCATCTCTAGAATTTCAGCCCGTTCAACCACCTTGGCATAAGTCGGAAGCTTTAGAGCCAACAATCTGTTCTTGATGCCGCGCTTCAATCCCTTCTCAAATCTTCTCGCCTTACGATTTTCGGTGTCAACCAAATGCGGGGCATGCCTTGACAATGAGGTGAACTTCGCCTCATATTCTGCTACCGTCATATCATTCTGTACTAACTTTAAGAATTCTTCCTCCTTCTGATCTCTTACATTTTGAGGAAAGTACTTCTTGAAGAAAATGTTCTTGAACCGTTCCCAAGTCATGGGATGATCAGCATTGATCCTTTGTGTGCGTTTGACCATCTTCCACCAATGGTCAGCTTCATCTTCTAACATGAATACTGCATACGCCACCTTTTGCTCATCACTGGTATCCCAAAGGTCGAACACCTTTTCACTTTGGTTCACCCACGCTTCAGCCTTCTCCGGATCGGGTTCCCCTCTAAAGGCGGGCACTAACTTTTTGAATTTCTCCACATCTCCAGTCTTAACACCATCATTCGGCCCATTGTTCTGATTTTGGTGTAGCGGTACGCCGTTACCTCCTGCAATTAGGTTCGCCAAATTCTGAAATCCGTGTACAATGGCTTCAGCAACTCCGTCGTTCGTTGGTGGACCGTGAGGTTCGTTGGCGTTACGATTAGAACGCCTAGGAGGCATGGTACTCCTAGAACATCAAACGAAACTGTATAAGCCTATATAATGAACAAAAGATAAACGCGAAATCAAAATAATCTCGCAACATCTTAGACCTAGGCTCACCCGAGTCTACAGAATCACAAACCTAAGCTCTGATACCAACCCTGTCACGCCCCCAAACCGGGAGGCCGCGACTTCAAAGCAAATCTCATGATATACTATTACCATATAGATGATGATGGTATAAACAGAGCACTAAAAGCCTCCAAACATATAGTATTACCATATTTAACAAAAGTCTATTACAACGCGTTCCAAAAATATGCCCATACAAAAGGATTTCTAATCGCAGCGGACAAATAGATATACAAAACAATTCTATCAAATTACCCCAACCGGGTAAAGTTCCCAAAAGAAATAAACTACAAAGTTTATCAACCAAAAGCAAAATCTCATAGCTCCAACGCTGCCATAAGAATCAAGAGTCACTTCCTTCACCTGTGGCAAAGGCAAGGTAAGAAGACAAAAGGGTGAGCTCAAATAGCCCAGTAGGGTAGACAAAGGTAAGATGTCAAGCAAATAAGGTATAATCTAATAACAATATGGAATATGAAACAGACCAATCGTGTCTCACTATCAAATGTCGAAGTATCAAAGATTAGCAATTAACCCAGAACACATATCAATAATATGTAGGGTATGCTACAAACATGGAATGACTATGGTGGTCATAAGACCCAAATGTCGAACCAAACATACAAACATCAAACGCGTGCTCCGGAGCGTACTAGGAGGCTTTGGCTCTCTAGTATAACAAATATGTGTCCAAAGGACCCTCTCAAGTTGAGAGTTGTTCAACATAGTCAATGTCAATCTTAAATTGACGGTCACAAATGTACAAATTCAAAGTTGAGCATCATTAAGGCACAAATGAGAAAGGGTGAACAATGTTCTCAAGAAGGCAAAAGTGGAGCAATCAATTACAAACGAGCATAGATGAATCAAAAGTGACGAAAGTATAAGCCTTTGGATTTTCGAAGATACAAAAAAAAAAAAAAAATCGTATAAACCCTTACCACAGCAAGAAATTGGAAAATCCCTTACCTCAAACAAGCTTTACAAAAGAAAACTTTAAAGCACCAATGAGCTTCCCAAGCCTCCTACTCTCTCTCTCTCTCTCTCCGCCACAAAGGAGCAAGGAACCAAGAACCAAAATGACTAAAATAAAACAAAGAGGCTATTTATATGGGACACAAATCAAGTTTTCATTCGACCGAAAACATCAACTTTAAGTCGACCGAAAACAACTTTCAGTCGACTGAAAGTACATTTCAGTCGACTAAAAGTACTGTTCAAAAATACTGTTCACATACTGTTCATAATACTGTTCACAGTACTGTTCATGGTTACTGTTCACAGTACTGTTCATGGTTACTGTTCATCGACTAAAAACTTTTAGTCGACTCAAACATTTAAATTCGACTAAAAGTGCTTTGATTCGACTAAAATGGTTTAGATTCGACTAAAAGGGTTTAGATTCGACTAAAATGGTTTAGATTCGACTAAAATGGTTTTGATTCGACTAAAAGGGTTTAGATTCGACTAAAATGGTTTTGATTCGACTAAAAGGGTTTAGATTCGACTAAAATGGTTTAGATTCGACTAAAATGGTTTTGATTCGACTAAAAGGGTTTAGATTCGACTAAAATGGTTTTGATTCGACTAAAAGGGTTTTGATTCGACTACAAGGGTTTAGATTCGACTACAATCCTTAAATTT